>JBBGZY010002392.1:0-255946 GCA_037952925.1 Lithobates clamitans | reverse complement strand
GTGAAGACGACTTGCTGAAGTTCAAACCGAGCATCAGAATGGAGGAGAAAGGGGATCGAAGTGACTTTGAACGTGGTGTGGTTGTTGGTGCCAGACGGGCTGGTCTGAGTATTTCTGGGATTTTCACACACAACCATCTCTCGGGTTTATAGCGAATGGTGGGGGAAAAGAGAAAATATCCAGTGAGCGGCAGTTGGGTGGAGGAAAATGCCTGGTTCATGTCAGAGGAGAATGGGCAGACTGGTTCCAGATGATAGAAAGGCAACAGTAACTCAAATAACCACTCGTTACATCCAAGGTATGCAGAATACCATCTCTGAACACACAACACATCCAACCTTGAAGCAAATTGGCTACAGCAGCAGAAGACCACACCGGGTGCCACTCCTGTCTGCTAAGAACAGGAAACTGAGGCTATAGTTTGCAAAGACTGACCAAAATTGGACAATAGAAGATTGGAAAAACGTTGCCTGGTCTGATAGGTCTGGATTTCGGCTGCGACATTCAGATGGTGGGGTCAGAATTTGGTGCATGGATCCATCCTGCCTTGTATCACCGGTTCAGGTTGGTGGTGGGGGTGTAATGGTGTGGGGGGGGGGATATTTTCTTGGCACAGTCTGGGCTCCTTAGTACCAATTGAGCATCGATTAATCACCACGTCCTACCTGAGTATTGTTGCTGACCATGTCCATCCCTTTATGACTACAGTGTCCCCATCTTCTGATGGCTCCTTCCAGCAGGATAATGCTCCATGTCACAAAGCTCCAATCATCTCACCACTGGACAATGAGGTCCCTGTACTCCAATCATCTCACCACTGGACAATGAGGTCCCTGTACTCCAATGGCCTCCACACTCACCACATCTCATCCAATAGAGCACCTTTGGGATGTGGTGGAACGGTAAATTCCCATCATGGATGTGCAGCCGACAAATCTGCAGCAACTGTGTGATGTTATCAGGTCACTATGGAGGAAAATCTCTCTGAGGAACATTTCCAACACCTTGTTGTATCTATGCCATGAAGAATGAAGGCAAAAGGGGGTCCAACCCGCTACTAGTAAAGTGTACCTAATAAAGGAGAGAGAGAGGAAAACCCCCTTTTGAAAAGTACGATTTTAATCCAATATCTCAATGAACACAAGAAGAATTTCCGAAATATTGACACTTGAGGTAATTGTAGCCGTATCCGTGCGTAGTACTGAGTACTGTCTCTGATTCTTTTTTTATTTTTTTTTTTTTATTTTTTTTATTTGCACTAACATACAATTTTTTTAGGACAAGCTTTCGGGGTATGTCCCCTTCTTCAAGGTCTCAGCAGTACTGATTCACAAAAGTTGTAGCACAATGTTAAAAAAAAAAATACACAATCTCTGAGGGAAAGGGGGAAAAAAAAACAAATACACACAAACAAATGTACATGATAATAAAACTAGCCTAGTTGGTGAGATAAGACAGAGGGAGAGTTATAGTCTGGGGGGGGAATGACAGTCACAGAGGGGGTCGTAAAACTGTAGAGTAATGGGTAAGGAGGAAAGCTGTATCTAAATTTAGGCAGTTTTTGTGTCATATAGAAGTATCATTTTTCGTTCAAAATTTTTTTTCCTTTCCTGGGTAGTTCTGAAATTTCCTTTTTTTAAAGCGGAGTTTCACCCAGAAATGGAATTTCCGTTTTTTAAGTACTCGTGACCCCCTGACGTTCCACTTTTTTGGGGGTGGGGTGGGGTGGGGGAGCTGGTACCTATTTTTCACAGGTACCCAGCTTCCTCTCCTGGAGGCGACGGAAGGAAGTTCATCTCTCTCTCTCTCTCTCTCTCTCTCTCTCTCTCTCTCTCTCTCTCTCTCTCTCTCTCTCTCTCTCTCTCTCTCTCTCTCTCTCTCTCTCTCTCTCTCTCTCTCTCTCTCTCTCTCTCTCTCTCTCTCTCTCTCTCTCCCCCCCCCTCTCTCTCTCTCCCCCCCCTCTCTCTCTCTCCCCCCCCCCCTCTCTCTCTCTCTCTCTCTCTCTCTCTCTCTCTCTTATATTTTTTGTTAAACTTTAACACAGCCTGTTAACACATGGCAAACGACTAAAAAGCATACATATGTGGAATGCTGCCATGTGGTCATTCTTCTTCAGTAAGGGCTGATGATTCATGCTTGCATTTTCTGCCTGGAATCTATCTGCCCTTAGATCAGGCATGCTTGCAGGAGGCTGTGCTTAACTGAGAAAGTTCCTCCCTCCTTACTCCTTACTCTTTCCTCTCCTCCCTCCTTGGAGATCCCTGGGATGTATGACATCATTTTGGCCCAGGCCAGAAATCAGGAAGCAACTGAGGAAATATAGAAACAAGTAAATACAGTATACATTTGTATCTATTCTAGCAGCATAAGGATGAAAAATAGTTATGTTTATCAAGGGTTTAGTTCTGCTTTAAATCTGGCCATACACACACAGATTTCCTTTGTCAGTTCACAGGCTAAACAAAGGTAATCCTGCAGATTCCTCCATCCACGCTAAACAGCGCATGTAAACAAATCTCTCCTGCCAGCTATTGTATTCAGACAGCTGGCTCCTGTAGCTGTCAAGATATTTGAACAGTGCTGACATCCTAATGGATTCAGCCAACATTTTTCCACCCGGCTTCTTCGACCGCACCTAAAGTGATTATAAAATTCTTGTTTAAAAAAAAAAAATAATAATAATAAACATGTTATACTTCCTCCTCTATGCAGTTGGGTTTTGCACAGAGCAGCCCAGAGCCTCCTCTTTTTGGGTCCCTCTTCGCTGCTCCTGGCCCCTCCCTCCTATCAAGTGTCCCCCACAGCCAGCAGCTTGCTATGGGGGCTCCCGGACCGAGTCAGAGTTCCGTGTGTCCATTCAGACACTGAGCCCTGGCCCCGCCCCCTCTCTCCCCTTAATGGCTAACTGACTTTGACAAGCCGCAGGAAGCAATGGCGCCACTGCCGTGTCTCATTCAATTAGGGGGAGAGTCCCGGATGGCTAAGACACTCGTGGACATCGCTGGACAGAGGGGGGTTCAGGTAAGTAATTAGGGGGTGCTTGGGGGGGGGGACTGCTACACACAGAAGGTGTTTATTCTTAATAGAATGCATTAAGATTAAAAAAAAAAAAAACCTTCTGCCTTTTCAACCTCTTTAAGCCATGTATGGAAGCCCATGATCCGATGGGTCCAAAGTAGAGGTCCCCAGATTGTCACAAGTTAGTGGTTCTAAAGGTTCAAGGGTGTTTTTTTTTTTTTTAACTTTAATGCATTTTATGTGCATATCCTGTGCAATTAAACTCCTTCTTTTTTTTTTTTATTCATATTAAAATGTAAAAAATAAGCAGTTATGCACTCGCGTGCTCTATGTGGATAATGTTGCCCGTCCCTCAACAGAATCCTAGGTGGTCTGGACTGAAATCCACCACTTCTAATCCCCAGCTGGAGAGAGGGAGTGCCCCAGAGGTCCGCGGAGAATCGGGCGGCCGAGCTGTAGAGCAGAACGCATCCAGCAAGAGCTTGGTGGCTTGCTATGGATACAACTCATTTCGGGGGCTGGGCCCCCTTTCTCGAGCATATCACCACCTGGTTGTCTGCATACCTCTGGAGAATGCTGCTTTCCATGCTTCAGGTGCACCCGGCTCTTTTTCTCCTGCACACCAGTACTCTAGTGATGGGGGAGGTACAGTATATAAGAACAAGGACCGAGCTGGGGATTAGAAGAGGTGGATTTCAGACCAGACCATCTAGGATTCTGTTGTATGAGGGGCAGGTTATCCACATAGAGCATGTTTTTAAATTTTAACTACTTCAATACCAGGCACTTTTACCCTCTTCCTGCCTAGGCCAATTTTCAGCTTTCAGAGTTGTCACACTTTGAATGACAATTGCGCGGTCATGCAACACTGTACTCATGTGACATTTTTAATTTTTATTCCCACAAATAGAGCTTTTTTTTGGTGGTATACTAACATAAAAGCGCACACACACACAGGTTGGACTTGTGTCCTTTTTCAACCTCACCTACTATGTAGCTATGTATTTAATCACCTCTGGGGTTTTTTATAAATTTTGCAAATAAATAACTGTTCTTCATGAATATAGCCCAAAATGTATTCTGCTACATTTCTTTGGTGAAAATAACCCAAATCGGTGTATATTATTTAGTCTGTAGGAGAGTTATAGAGTCCACACACTATGGGATATACACTATTTCAAAAGTATTAGGACACCTGTCTTTTACACACATCCCAGTCTTATGCCCCGTACACATATTTGGACATTCCAACAACAAAATCCTCAGATTTTTTCTGACGGATGTTGGCTCAAACTTGTCTTGCATACACACGGTCACACGTAGTTGTCGGAAAATCCGATCGTTCTGAACGCGGTGACGTAAAACACGTACGTCGGGACTATAAATTGGGCAGTAGCCAATAGCTTTCATCTCTTTATTTATTCTGAGCATGCGTGGCACTTTTGTGCATCGGATTTGTGTACACACGATCGGAAAACAACGGATTTTGTTGTCGGAAAATTTTATAGCCTGCTCTCAAACATTGTGTGTCGGAAAATCCGATGGAAAATGTGTGATGGAGCCTACACACGGTCGGAATTTCCGACAACAAGGTCCTATCACACATTTTCCGTCGGAAAATCCGACCGTGTGTGCGGGGCATTAGTTCGTAGGGTTCAATATTGAGTTGGCTCCACCCTTTGCAGATATAACACCTTCAACTCTTCTGGGAAGGCCGTCCACAAGGTTTAGGAGTGTGTTTATGGGAATGTTTGACCATTCTTCCAGAAGAGCATTTGTGAGGTCAGGCACTGATGTTGAACGAGAAGGCCTGGCTCGCAGTCTCCGCTCTAAATCGATTCATTCAGTGTTTACTATTGTGATTAGCTTTTCACATAGTACAGATGGGCTGTGATTTGCCATATCTGTACCATGTGATCAATCAGAGATCAACACAATGAATGGAAGCCATCCATTGTGTACAATTATCATGTGATCTGCTGTGATTGGTCACTGTGGATACCAGTGGGTGACAGATCGTACTGTAGAGCGACCCGGGCTGGACGTCATATGACGTCCACCCAGGAACTAGAGCGGTCCCACCCGGCCGTTATTGTACTATAGGCTGGGCGGGAACTGGTTAATAAAGAGTTTAATTGCACTTTGATATGCACGTCTCTGTTTTCTTTGGGTTAAAAAAACACTGAAGTCCCTCTAGTTCAACCAATAGAAAAAAATAATAGAAAACCTCCATTTACAGAATCAAATACACATGGTTGATCCAGAGGAAGGCAAAAAAAAAAAAGTAAAGCATGGTCCAGTTTGCTCCAGCAGAGAAAAAAAAATTCCTTTCTGATCCCCACAGGAGGTAATCCGATATTATCTGGGTCAACAGTCCTTGGTGGAATCGCCTATAAATGTTACTCTTCTCCCCATACCTTGTTATTTAGCTGGGGCTCCAACGGAGAGTGGGCAAGCATGTAAAGTAATAAGTAGGCCGGCTGGGCAGTCAAGCGACCTCTCATTTAAACCCATGTACTGTTATCCAATCAAAAACATTTGTTTCCCTGTTTTTAGCCTCTTCAGCAAAATGAGAAACACTAGTTAACGCAGTGATTAGGCGAGCTTCAGCTCTTCTGGATCTACAATCCTCCATCTCGAGGGAATACTAGGATTCTTCTTCCTTCTTCTTCCTTTTTTTTTTTTTTTTTCTTTCAATCTTCTCAACAACTGACAGGCAGTGAGCGGTATCCGGCTTGTTGTGGAAACCCTCAGTTCCGTATTCTTGTAATTAGCTCAAGAGGAATCGGCGAAGATCTTGTACAGCTGAAGTTCCCAGCGTTGAGAAGTGTATCAGAAGCGCCACTTACCAGCTCGCCTCGAAATGTGTTTTTAATGGCTGGCGCAGCAGCTTCGAGCGCGACGGATGATAAATTAATGTAAAGACAATACGTGCTTATCGGACGTGATGTACCCATCCTCGACAGATATACAGAAATCAATTTGCTGAGCGTTTTTGATCTTAACGGGTTCTCTGATTACGCTGCTGCTGTCTTTGATTTTCGGCCTGTTTCCACCCTTTTTTTTTTTTTTTTTTTTTTTTAAGTTGTTTTTGCTGCATTGGGAAAATGCACTCATGATGGAGTCTTGGAAAAGCAATGTGCTTTGAATATAAAAACTACATTGAAAGTGTCTTTGTTGCCCGTAGCATTAAAAAAAATTGACATCTGCGATCTGATTGGTGATAGACTGCAATACCGACTTTAGTTCCCCCTGTTTTTGAAGTTATTGATTGACAAATGTTTTTAAAAGGGTCTTTCTGTCCAAAAACAATATTTTAGTTCTAGATGGAAACTAGTGGGCTAAGACAGCCCTTAGCTTCATATATGGCTTGGATATATGCCCAACAGTGAGATCTCCTTTCCATGATTCTTGACACTGGTCATGTCCACCTAGGACCTTTTTAGTGTTCCTGGGCTCCTTTTGTGGGTTTCAGCTGCTCCGCCTATATTTTTTCCATGATGTAAAATCTTTAAAAAAAAAAAATCCATCAAGGAGCGGTTGAGTCCTTCATAATGGACACATAACGGCAGGTGTGCACGTCTGGGCACTCAAGAAGGCATCTAAGTGTGTGTACTTGTGGGAATGCCATAGTGGATGCTACCAAACTTCCAAGCACCTAAGAACACCAAAATATTGAGCACCTGTAAGGGAACTCTTTTTTGAGAGATGCATTTTGTTTCTCGCTGCTGGCCATTGGGGCGCTCCATCACAATGGTGGGTCAACAGTGTGAGACCATAGGTGGTTGCTTTTTGCTTGAAGGAGAAGTACAGCTAAAGCTCATTTGGCTGTACTTCTCCTGTGGATCGCAGGAGTGCCATTCGTTCTGCACTGACTTAGATGTCAGCTGATGTCACAGAGCTGGTCCCAGCTCATGCCACAATGAAGTTGGGATCCACCCACAGGCCTGGACTGGCACCCAGCTCAGCCTCTAAGCAAGCCGCTGAGAGCCTGAGCCAGACACTCCTACCCCCCCCCCCCCCCCCGAGCTCAACGCTCCAGTGAGCAATTGGGGGGGGGGGGACGAGGCAGAGCAGAGAGCAATGACTGAAAACCACCAGCTCTCTGCTCAGGGAGCCCTGAGAACTGAGCAATCAGCTGTGTTTGATCGCTTGGTTCTCAGTGTTAGAGCCAGCAGGGGACAGATGCAACTTTGGATCGATGCTGCATCCACCTAGGTAAGTATGATCCTGAAAAAAACAAACCCCATACTTTTCTTTTAACAATGTACCCAGATTTTAGGTAGTAATCTACAGCAGTGGTCTCCAAACTGTGGGCCGTGGGCTGGATGTGGCCCTATGATTGCCTATATGCAGCCCTTGGGGAACCATTCCATCCATTAACGTCAATGATTGGGCAACATACAATCCACTGACCGCAATGATGAAGCACCATTCCTCCCACCGACCCCTATGATGGGGCACTAATCCTCCCACTGATACAATGGGTCATTTATTCCTCCGATTAAAACCAATGGGGCATTTTCTACTCCCACTAGCTACAGTCTGGCAGCCCTAAAGCCTGAAGGACAGGAAACTGGCCCTTTATTTAGAAAGTATGGAGACCCCCTGGTCTACAGTAAAGAATCTTCGGCCCCCTAGAAGATGCAAGAAGATGTCTCGTTTGACATGGACCAAGTTACTGACTCAAGTGCAGATTTTTACCACCATTGAGATTCGCATTCTGCTGCATACACAGTACAAGGCTCTATCTCCCTAAAACTCACAAACTGCTTACTAACAGCTAAACCAACAGTACTCTTACTCTTGGACCTCTCCGCTGCCCTTGATACAGTTGACCCCTCCTCCTTAAAAAAAAAAATCTCGATTTCTTTGGTCTCTGTGATTGTGCTCTCCGTTTTTGGTTCAAATATTACCTATCTCACCGCACCTTCAGTGTCACTTACAACTCTACTTCCTCCTTTCCTACTTCTCTTACCGTTGGGGTCCCCCAAGGTTCTGTCCGTGGACCTCTCCTATTCTCCATCTACACCTCATCACTGGGTCAGCTGATGGGCTCCCAATACCATTTCTATGACACCAAATCTATCCCTCTATACCTCAGGTCATCCCATCACGTCTCCTCGCACATCACTCATTTCTAAGCTTCTAATTCACTCCCTGGTTGTCTCTCGCCTTGACTACTGCAACTCCCTCCTCATTGGATTACCTTTACATAGTCCATGCCCCCTTCAGTCCACCATGAATGCTGCCGCAAGAATCCTCTACCTTACCAACCATTCAGTGTCCTCCACCCCTCTCTGCCAATCCCTCCACTGGCTTCCTCCACCCTCTTTGCCAATCCCTTCATTGGCTTCAGCTTGCCCAACTAATAGAATTCAAATGACCTTCAACAACTTACAAAGCCATCCACAACTCTGCCCCCAGCTAAATCACTAACCTAGTCTTTAAAATATGAACCAAGCCACTCTCTTCGGTCCTCCCAAGACCTCCTGCTCTCTACCTCCCTTTTTTACCACCTCCCATGCTAACCTCGGGGACATCCCCCGAACCTCTCCCATCCTTTGGAACTCCCTACCTCAATCTGTTCGAATATCTCCTAATCTATCCATCTTTAGACGATCTCTGAAAACCCTCCTCTTTAAGGAAGCCTATCTATCATGCTTCTAACTAATAAACAGTTGTTGTTTTTTTTTTTTTTGGTTGTTTTTTTTTCTCCATCAGCTCATCCCCCAGTTATTAACTTTGGTATCACTTTACCCTCCCTTCTGGATTGTAAGCTCTAATGTGCAGGGCCCTCTGATTCCTACTGTACCAAATTGTATTGTAACTGTAAAGTCTGCCTTTTTTTGTAAAGTGCTATGCAAACTGCTGGTGCTGTATAAATCCTATATAATAATAATCTCCCCATTTCCCATTGTGTCCTCACATGTACACCGTGCCACTTCAGCCCCCATCCCCCCCCCCCCCCCCCGAACACCCAAAGAGGTGTTCCTTTGCCAGACAAACAACCACACAAGTCTAGTCTACACTTCAAGCAGCTTTGTAGCAAGAGGACACTTTAAAGCGCATATACAGTGAGGGAAGATCCCCTGCTGATTTTGTACGTTTGCCCACTGACAAAGAATTGATCAGTCTATAATTTTAATGGTCGGTTTATTTGAACAATGAGAGACAGAATAACGTCAAAAATATCCCGAAAAACGCATTTCAAAAAAGTTATAAATTGATTTGCATTTTAATGAGTGAAATAAGTATTTGATCCCCCTATCAATCAGCAAGAATTCTGGCTCCCAGGTGTCTTCTATACAGGTGACCAGCTGAGATTAGGAGCACTTTCATAAAGGGAGTTCTCCTAATCTCAGCTTGTTACCTGTATAAAAGACACCTGTCCACTGAAGCAATCAGATTCCAATCTCTCCACTATGGCCAAGCCGTCCAAGGATGTCGGGGAGAAGATTGTAGACTTACACAAGGCTGGAATGGGCTGCAAGGCCATCGCCAAGCAGCTTGGTGAGAGGGCGACAACATTTGGTGCAATTTTTTTCGCAAATGGAAGAAACGCAAAATAACTTGCAATCTCCCCCGGTCTGGGGCTCCATGCAAGATCTCACCTCGTGGAGTTTCAATGATCATGAGAACGGTGAGGAATCCGCCCAGAACTACACAGGAGAATCTTGTCAATGATCTCAAGGCAGCTGGGACCATAGTCACCAAGAAAACAATTGGTAACACACTACACCGTGAAGGACTGAAATCCTGCAGAGCCCAAAAGGTCCTCCTGCTCAAGAAATCACATGTACAGGCCCGTCTGAAGCTTGCTAATGAACATTTGAATGATTCAGAGGAGAACTGGGTGAAAGTGTTGTGGTCAGGCGAGACCAAAATCGAGCTCTTTGGTGTGTTTGGAGGAGGAGGAATGCTGCCTATGACCCCAAGAACACCATCCCCCACCGTCAAACATGGAGGTGGAAACATTATGCTTTGCAGGTTTTTTTTCTGCTAAGGGGACAGGACGACTTCACCGCATCAAATGGACGATGGACGGGGCCATGTGCCATCAAATCTTGGGTGAGAACCTCCTTCCCTCAGCCAGGGCATTGAAAATGGGTCGTGGATGGGTCTTCCAGCATGACATTGACCCAAAACACACGGCCAAGGCAACAAAGGAGTGGTTTAAGAAAAAGCACATTAAGGTCCTGGAGTGCCCTAGCCAGTCTCCAAACCTTAATCCCATAGAAAATATGTGGAAGGAGCTGAAGGTTCAAGTTTGCAAACGTCCGCCTCGAAACCTTTAATGACTTGGAGAGGATCAGCAAAGAGAATTGGGACAAAATCCCTCCTGAGATGTGTGCAAACCTGGTGGCCAACTACAAGAAACGTCTGACCTCTGTGATTGCCAACAAGGGTTTCGCCACCCACTACTAAGTCATGTTTTGCGAAGGGGGTCAAATCCTTATTTCACTCATTAAAATGCAAATCCATTTATAACTCTTTTGAAATGTGTTTTTTTTTCTGGATATTTTTTTTTTTTTGTTCTGTCTCCCACTGTTAAAATTAAACCGACCATTAAAATTATAGACTGATCATTTCTTTGTCTGTGGGCAAACGTACAAAATCAGCAGGGGATCAAATACTTTTTGCCCTCACTGCTTATGCGCTTTAAAGTGTCCTCTTGCTACAAAGCTGCTTGAAGCTTGCTGAAAGCTTTTGCAAATGTTTTGTGGAAGCTTGCTGTACACACTGCGCCAATGCAAGCTGAAGCCCATCTTTACAAGGCCCAACGTTCAAAGATGTGATGTTCCAATATCAGAAGAGATGCCTGACACAATGGCTTCACTTGCAAATATTCACAAGGACTTGGCTGCCCTTCACTCCCCCCCCCCTGACCCAATGCTTCCATGTTTCTGCTGACCCAAAATACTTCAAGCTTACTTTTTTCCCTTTTTATTTATTTTTAAATTAACTTTTTTTTCTTTTTTTTCTTTTTTGCAGTGCTTAGTGATCCACAGTCAAGAGCCATCTATGATATATATGGAAAGAAAGGACTGGAAATGGAAGGATGGGAAGTAAGTGTTTTAGTGTATTGTGACATCAAAGGAGACCAAGTATTTGGAAATCTTAATGAAATGTAATAACAAAATTTTAAAGTCATGGGTCTGGTAATGGCAGTGCAGTACATATAAATCCAATCACTAAAATGATGATGATGTTGTTGTTTGTTTTTTGTTTTTTTAAGTGATTTTAAAGTGTATATTTTTTTCTTTTTAAAATCACAAACCTGTTTATGCTATAATGGTATTGCTATAATGGCGATTCGGCACTGCGTTGCTTTAACTGACAATTGCGCGGTCGTGCGACGTTACACCCAAACAAAATTGACGTCTTTTTTTTTTTTTTTTCCCCCACAAATAGAGCTTTCTTTTGGTGGTATTTGATCACACTGCTTTTTTTTTTATTTTTTGTGCTATTAACAAAAAAGAGCGCGTTTTTTTTTCAAAATTGTCAATATTTACTTTTTCTATAATAAATATCCCCCAAAAATATATAAATAAAACCTATTTTTCTCCTCAGTTTAGGCCAATATGTATTCTTCTACATATTTTTGGTTAAAAAAAACCGCAATAAGCGTATATTGATTGGTTTGCGCAAAAGTTATAGCGTCTACAAAATAGGTGATATATTTATGGGATTTTTATTAATAAATATATATATATATATATATATATATATATATATATATATATATATATATATATATATATATATATATATATATATATATATATATATATATATATATATATTATTTTTACTAGTAATGGCGGCGATCTGCGCTTTTTATCGGGACTGCGACATTATGGCGGACACGTCAGACAATTTTGACACATTTTTGGGACCATTGTCATTTTTACAGCGATCAGTCCAATAAAAATGCATATACTGTAAAAATGTCACTGGCGGTGAAGGGGTTAACCACTAGGGGGCGATTAAGGGGTTAATGTGTTCCCTAGTGTGTGTTCTAACTGAAGGGGGGAGGGGACGGTGTAGGGGAGATGACAGATCGCTGTTCATACTCTGTATGAACAGACGATCTGTCAGTTCTCCCCTCAGAGAACCGGAAACTGTGTTTTACACACAGATCCCGGTTCTCCGTGTGCCCCGAGCGATGGCGACCGCCGGGCACTTGCATTGGCTCCGTGGACGAGCAGGGGGCCGTATGTGTTACTGACGTAACATGACGGTGATTCGCGCAGCCGAGCCATGTTGCTGCAGTACAACTGTGGCGGCTGGTCGGCAAGCAGTTAAAGTAGAATTACAGGAAAAAGGTGTGTTTTTTTTTTTTTTTTTTTTTTTTTTTTTTTTTTTTAAAACCCATTTGGGATGGAGTAAGAGAGGATTATAACCAGTGTCTGAGTGACACTAGAATTAGTGATCCCATTGGAAGATTTCCTCTCTATTACTTTTCTGGGGACAACTCAATTTTTTTTTAATAATGATAAACAGGACAAATAGAGGCTGAATCTGGTTACGGGGGTCACAGACAGCAATAATAACCTGACAAACATTCTAATCCCTCTCCCCTCTGAAGTATAACTAAAGTTAAAACTTGTTTTTTTGGATTCCATTCAACTCCAGTTTATAAATATTGAACGCAGATCCTAATAGAGGTGCTGATTTGCCACTTTAAGCAAAGTTCTAGCAGGCTTTCAACAAGCTTCAAGAAGTGCTGAAGCCTGCTAACCGCTTGTTTTAAAGTGGCCATCAGCTCTCCCATTGGGGTCGGTTTTCAACATTTACAAACTGGAGCTGAATGGTACTTTTAAAAGCGTCAACAAAGCTTGCTGTTCACACAGCTCTTCTACAAGCCAAAGCCTGTGTGAAACTGGCCTAAGATCTCCTTCCCTACTTCTGTATGGGACCATCCAAGCGTTCATTCAAAGACGATCAGGGCATTAACTAAAGGGGTTGTAAAGGCAGAAGGTTTTTTTTTTTGTCATTTTATGCATTAAGCTAAAAAGCCTGTGTGCAGCATCCCCCCTAATACTTACCTGAGGTCCCTCTCTGTCCAGTGATGTCAACGAGTGTCTCAGCCGCCTGAGATTATCCCTCCTGATTGGCTGAGGCATAGCAGAGCGGCGCCATTGTCTACCGGTGCGGATAATCAAAGTCAGCTAGCCAATCAGGAAAGAGGGGGCGGGGCCGGTTTTGGGCTGTTAGAAACCATGAAATCAGACCAAGACAGAAGTACAGTTAAATCGCATTTGTTTAATAATAAAAGTAGAAAGAACAAACGTAGTCAAAACATAGCCAAAGTTCAGAAATCTGGGATCAAACTAGTGGAACAGCAAGCAGGATCCGGAGCCAGAAGGGATGTCAGCAAAGCCAGTCTTTAAACAGGAATGCAGGAGATGTTTCTTGTGATGTTGACCAAGGCGAAGGCAGAGCTCCTCTGGACTGGTTGGTTTAAAGAGGAGTTCCACCCAGGGGGGCCATTAAAAAAAAAAAAATTAAAAGTCAGCAACTACAAATACTGCAGCTGCTGACTTTTAATTGGACACTCACCTGTCCCTGGGTCCAGCGGTGCGGGGGATCGAAGCCCCGCTCGTCCCCCCCCTCCGCTCGTCGGCGCCGGCATTTCAACTGTGGGCGCCGGGCTGTGGCTTCACAGCCTGGCACCCACTGCGCATGCGCGAGCGGCGCCGAGCGCCGTGATTGGCCGCTCAATCACCTGGGACCTGCAATGGGTCCCAGATGATTGACAGGAGGGAGGGAGAAGAGCCGAGCCCTTCCTGTGCAGAGGGGGAAGTGATGTCACCAGCCCAGGCAGACGAAGGGGCAGACTACGAGGGACCACCTAGCAACAGGCATTTAGAGGTAAGTAAAAAAAAAAAAAATATCCAAATGTTTTTTTGTTTTTTTTTTTTAGAATTTTTTAGATATGTTTGTTTTTTTGGGTGGAACCCCACTTTAAGTAGGCAGGACTGACGAGCAGGATATCATCAACAGCTAAGTAACTGTGGAGAGATAGAAGCTGGCAATTAGCCGACAGCTGAGCGTCCAGCTCAGAGAAGGAAGGGCTGAGCCCAGCCCTGACAGGGGGGGCTCCATGTCTAAATGGACACACAGAGCTGTGACTCGGGTGCCCCCATAGCAAACTGCTTACTGTGGGGGCACTGAACAGGAGTGGGGGGGGGGGGCAGGATCACAGAATAGGGACCTGAGAAGAGGAGGATCTGGGCTGCTCTGTGCAAAACCATCACACAGACGTAAGTTTCCAGAAAACTGTTGAGTGGCGTGTACCACATGATCTAAGCATATAGACCTGTTTTAGGTCTGTCTGCACCACCCACGCCAATTTTTGTGTTTTCACAGTGAAATAGAAACTGGCCTGGATTCTGAAACGAACTAACAAAGGGAATGCGGCATTTTTCAGTAAAGAAAACTGGCGCAGATCCTCGCCAGGGTTGGACCTGGCATACTGGATGTGAGCTGTGGGCTCCCATCCCTCCCTCTGCTCGTGCAGTGATTAATTATACGAGCAGAACCTGCACAGCTGTTCTCTTCACTCCCCAATCTCAGATGAGCAGAGTACGGCCTCATGCACACAGGGCGTTTTTACTGCCACTTTTAGGGGCGTCAGGCAGGTTGTTTGGTTGTTTGTTTTGTTTGTTTTGTTTGTTTTTTGTTTTTGTTTTTTTTTTTTTTTTGTGTTTTTTTTTTTTTTTTTTCCTGCTTCAAAACGTCCCTCTCTGTTATGTGTGTCCATTCACAGTATGGCTTTTAGAAGCTTTTAATGGCAGGGGCATTTAGAGGCAGTAAGAAAAAAAAAACACTGCCAGTGCGTCCTGGAGCAGCAGCGTTTTGGCAGAAAAAAAAAAACACACAACACTTGTGCGTTAATTAACTTCAATGGCCAGAAGGCTTCTTTTTGGTCCCCCTGTGCACATGAGGCCCCTAATCCAGAGCATACGACTCCATCTGTACTTTGCTGTACGGTGTTTTCAGCCCTAATTATCAAAGGTGCTTGTGCCTCTATTTGTTGTTTAGAAGTGTGGTGCGAGCATTATGCTTGCACCACTCTGTTAATTTTCCCTCCAGAGCATCTAAAAGACCATTCGTGCTCAGAGAATATTTCCTTTTTTATAGTGAGTTTCCTGGAATAAATGTTTATTCGGAAAAAGAATATATAACGTGCCTTTGAAAAAGTATTCATACCCCCATTGAAATTTTTCACATTTTGTCATGTTACAATCAAAAACCTAAATGTATTTTATTGGGATTTTATGTGATAGACCAACACAAAGTGGCTCATAATTGTGAAATGTAAGGAAAATGATGAAAGGTTTTCAATTTCTTTTTACAAATATCTAAAAAATGTGTGGTGTGCATTTTGTATTCAGCCCCCTTCACTCTGATACCCCTAATTAAAATCTAGTGGAACCAATTGCCTTCAGAAGTCACCTAATTAGTAAATAAAGTCTACCTGTGTGTGATTTAATCTCAGTATAAATACAGCTGTTCTGTGAAGCCCTCCTGAGGTTTTTTTTTTTTTTAGAGAACCTTCGTAAACAAACCGCATCATGAAGGCCAAGGAACACACCAGACAGGTCAGGGATAAAGTTGTGGAGAATTTTAAAGCAGGGTTAGGTTATAAAAAAAAGTATTCCAAGCTTTGAACATCTCATGGAGCTCTGTTCAATCCATCATCCGAATAATTGAAAGACTGAGACATGGCCGTCCACCTAAACAGGCCGGGCAAGGAGCATTAATCAGAGAAGCAGCCAAGAGGCCCATGGAAACTCTGGAGGAGCTGCAGAGATCCACAGCTCAGGTGGGAGAATCTGTCCACAGGACAACTATTAGTCGTGTTCTCCACAAATCAGCCCTTTATGGAAGAGTGACAAAAAGAAAGACATCGGTGAAAGAAAGTCATAAGAAGTCCTGTTTGTAGTTTGTGAGAAGCCATGTGGGGGACACAGCAAACATGTGGAAGAAGGTGCTCTGGTCAGATGAGACCAAAATTGAACTTTTTGGTATAAAAGCAAAACGCTATGTGTGGTGCAAAACTAGTGCCCCGTACACACGGTCGGATTTTCCGATGGAAAATGTCCGATCGGAGCGTGTTGTCGGAAATTCCGACTGTGTGTGGGCTCCATCGGACATTTTCCATCGGATTTTCCGACACACAAAGTTGGAGAGCAGGAGATAAAATTTTCCGACAACAAAATCCGTTGTCGGAAATTCCGATCGTGTGTACACAAATCCAAAAGACAAAGTGCCACGCATGCTCAGAATAAATAAAGAGATGAAAGCTTTTGGCCACTGCCCCGTTTATAGTCACGACGTACGTGTTTTACGTCACCGCGTTCAGAACGATCGGATTTTCCGACAACTTTGTGTGACCGTGTGTATGCAAGACAAGTTTGAGCCAACATCCGTCAGAAAAAATCCTAGGATTTTGTTGTCGGCATGTCCGAACAAAGTCCGACCGTGCGTACGCCCTATAACACTGCACATCACCCTGAACACACCATCCACATCGTGAAACATGGTGGTGACCAGCTTTTTTTCAGCAGGGACAGGGAAGCTGCTCAGAGTTGATGGGAAGATGGATGGAGCCAAATACAGGGCAATCTTAAAAGAAAACCTGTTAGAGTCTGCAAAAGACTTGAGACTGGGGCGGAGGTTCACCTTCCAGCAGGACAACGACTGTAACAAAACGTCCCACACTCCGCTTGAGTGCTTTCGTGATATACCGCTTCCTCCCAGTCTGAAAATAGATATCAGATATTCCAACCACTAACAACAAACACAACAAGACAATACTTGTTTGGTTGCTGAACATGGACTCTTTATTGAAAACACAGGTACACAGATAATACTCTGGACAATCCTCCCCACCTTTGCATTCCGGGTGGGGTAGACTGTCCAATCAGCATTGAGAGCTGTTGGAGGAATTTGCCCCCACCAATCTCACAGCTAATCTACATACACATCCCATAATATCCAAGGCAGACAGACACAATAGAACATTGGAATACAGCCACACCCCAAACGACCCAGCAAAGATTACACAACACAATGAGACAATATACCAACCACCTCAAGCTGGCAGAAACCACCATGGCCTCTTTTAATAATGTCCTTTTGCATTACACAACAGAACATCTTCCTAAATGCTTGTAGCTCCCTCAAATGCCAGAGCCCATATTCGGTAGGCAAGAGGCTAGCATTTAGTCCCCTCCAAAAGCCTCTGCCCCGGGTGAGTCTGTCACAACGACCCTAAACATACAGCCAGAGCTACAATGGAATGGTTTGGATCAAAGCATATTCATGTGTTAGAATGGCCCAGTCACAGTCCAGACCTAAATCCAATGGAGAATCTGTGGCAAGACTTGAAAATTGCTGTTCAGACGCTCTCCATCCAATCTGACAGAGCTTGAGCTATTTTGCAAGGAAGAATGGGCAAAAATGTCCCTCTCTAGATGTGCAAAGCTGGTAGAGACATCCCCAAAAAGACTTGCAGCTGTAATTGCAGAGAAAGGGGGTTCTACAAAGTATTGACTCAGGGGGGCGCTATACAAATGCCCCCACACTTTTTACATATTTATTTGTAAAAAAAATTGAAAGCCATTTATCATTTTCCTTCCACTTCACAATTATGTGCCACTTTGTGTTGGTCTATCACATAAAATCCCAATAAAATACATTTACGTTTTTGGTTGTAACATGACAAAATGAGGAAAATTTCGAGGAACATGAATACTTTTTCAAGGCACTGTAGATAGAGATGGACACAGAGACACATACACTGACTACTTTTGTTAGTATCCTAGTTGTGGGACCTTCCCTCCCCATCTCATTTTTAGTTTTCCCCAAGGTCACTTGTCCGTCTGTGAAGCAACTATCCCTGTGGGTGAAGAGGCTCTAGTGAAGCCCTTCCTTACTTACATTTGGTCAGCCTCTAAGTCTTCCCCTGTGGTGCCTCAGTATGTTTGGAGTAGGAGGGAACCCTTGGTGGCCAGCTGATGAGCCCATGTTTTATGCTGCCAATGGTTGTGGATGGCCCATATCCACCGGCGTATCCGAGTCCTTTCGGTACGTATGTGCATAGCTGAAGCAGTTCCATGCCCCTCCTCTCTGAGTTGGTGAGTCCAATGTCCCGGACTACTTTCAGACAGGTTACACTGTCTGCCGAGCTGGGTGATGCATTTCCAGTGCTTGGGATGGAACTAAAATGTGGCTTACTAGACCTTGGGTCTCCATAAATAGACAGCAGTATGCCAGGTGCCTGATATACCTTGGTACCAGCATCCACAGGCACTAGAGATGGAGCAGTAGGTGGGGCCTGGACCTTCCCCAGGAGTATTACAGATTTCCTCTGGTCAGCAGTGCTACACCATGAAGAAAACAAATGCAGCCACATCCAAGGTCTGGTAATCTACAATACATTACAATTTTGTTCTTGGGTTTAGATGCAACCACTCGTCTACCAAGGTACGTTTTATAAACGGCATAGTAGACAAGTGGTTAAATCAAGCTGGCAACGGCAGCTGTGGGCTTGGTAGCGGCTTTAACAGCCAGTGAAGGGCTGTCCAATAGGTGATCCGGGTGGCTGTAGAGCCACTTGATCACTCTTCTTGCGCTCTCAAAGTGCGCACGAGCTGTGCTTGATAAGCTGCACTGGAAGGAAGCACCGGGGTCACAGCTGTCGTTCTTTGGCTAGTGTCGCTACGGATTGAGATATTCAGGCCCCCTTTCACACTTGTCCGATTTGTACTGTGACTTGGGACTGCAAAGTCGCATGACAAGTTGTACCCCATGATTTCCAATGAGTACCATTCATATCTGTGTGACTTTCAAGTCAGTCCCTGCACTACTTTGGTCTGACTTTGATGCGAGTTTAATGTCCATAGACCTCAAGTTTACACAGGCATTCCCTGAAATCGCTGTAAAATCTGTGCGCCTTTCAAGTCGTGCCAGTGTGAAAGGGCCCTCAAGCACGATCTGCACTTGAATAGCTGCAATGGAAGACCCTCAATGTCCCTATAAAAGGACCTGTCATCTGCCCATGCTATCGCATGACCGTAAAAAAATAAAATGTAAAGTATAAAAAAAGAATTGTATAAAAATTTTTTTTTTACAAAATCATTTAACTTTTCTTATTTCATTTTTAAATGATTTTGTAAAAAATATTTTAATTCTTTTATACAATTTAATATTTTATACACTTTAAAAAATTATTTTTTTTTTTTTTTTACTTTATTACTGTCATGTGATAGCATGGGCAGGTGACAGGTCCCCTTTTTAGGGATATTGAGGGTCTTCCAATCCAGTATACAATATACACGTGGTCACCCTCTGCTGTGCTTTTATTTTTTTTTTTATTTTTTTTTTTATATGGGGTGTGTACAGGGGTTCTTTAACTCTTCTTTTTTTTATTTTATATTTTTACTTATTTAATTGGTAAAGCATCTCTGTACACACCCCATATAAAAAGCACAGCATAGGGGGACAACGTATATATTGGAAGACCCTCAATGTCCATATAAAGAGGACCTTTCGCCTGCCCATACTATTGCAAAAAAAACTGTATAAATGAATTTCGTTTTTTTTTTTTTTTTTTTTTTTTTTCAAAATCATTAAATAAAAAGAAAAGTTTAAAGCACCCTTGTTCACTCCCCATATAAAAGCAGAGCATAGGGTGACCACGTGTATATTGTATACTGGATTGGAAGACCCTCAATGTCCCTATAAAGAGGACCAGTCAACTGCCCATTCACATGACAGTAATAAAGTTTAAAAAAAAAATAAAAAAATTAAAATGTAAATAATTCTAAGTTTTTTCAAAAATAATTGCAAAATTAAATAATAAAAAAAGAGATTTTTAAAGCGCCCCTATACACACCCCATATAAAAAGCACAGCATAGGGTGACCACGTGTATACTGGAAACAAAAAAAAAACAAAAAATGTGTTTTGCTACTGAATTGTGTTTTATGTGTGGTCTATTTTCTGCACAGCATATGTTACATGGTAGGCAGAGATAGCCAGAAAAATTCAGCAATACACTTCAGAGCCAGCGTTTTACGTCTTTTAAAAAAAATAATCTCTCTCCCCACCCCCAGACGCGGCTCAATACATCTTTTTGAGTTTGATGGGAGTTATGACTGCTAGACATTTTAACCTTGCGGCAAAGCCCTTCAAAACACCTCCAAAATTTGTAAATCATGTTACAATTTGATGACTTCCAATGGACTAGCTTCCTTTTTTTTTTTTTTTTTTTTTTTTTTTTTTATGATTTTATTTTTATTTTTTTCCGTATGTCACCGAAACTGTCAGAGGTAACATAATTTAGAGTTATTAATTCTCCCTTGGAAAGGTTAAACTCTTACTTTGCTATACAACAAATCTTTGGCCTTCTGTTATCTCAAGCTTTTGCCTGTTTCTGTACCTGTCTCCTTTTTTTTTTCCCTCCTGAAGCTTAAACAAAATTGCTTTGTTTATCCTTTTGTCTATAGAGCGGAGAAAATTGAAGCGTTTAGAAGGTGAAAAGAGAAAATGCTTTTATTTAAACCATTTTTTGCCTTTATGGCCGAGTTCACACTGTCTCGCTGTGTTAAGGTAGTTCTTTCATTTTAAGTAGGCGACCAGATTCACCCAAAAAAAAGGGGCATATGGCATTTTAGGCACCACAGGGCAAGGCAAATGCAATTTGCATTGAGAATCTTGGGGTACCGTTCCAGAATGGTTACCAAAGCGATACAGTGTGAACGAGACCAAAGAGTACGTCTTGCCTACATCTTAAAGCCCTTTATTATTTTTTTTTTTTACTTTTAATACCTTCTGCTCTTAATCCACACATTGGGCTTGGCGAAAAATAATTGAATTAGAGCTCCAGTCAAGCAGCTAAAACACAAAGCTGAAGCTGAAGTATTGTATTGTTTAACCTGAAAAATAATTTGTCGTTCTTTTTATCCGGTTGTGTAATCTACAGCCGTGGCCAAAAAAATTTGAGTGACAAAAATATTAATTTTCACAAAGTCTACTGCCTCGGTTTTTATGATGGCAATTCGCATATACTCCAGAATGTTATGAAGAGTGATCAGATGAATTGCAATTAATTACATAAGAGGGTGGTGCTTGAAATCATTGTTCTTCCTCTGTTAACCATGGTTACCTGCAAGGAAACGCGTGCAGTCATCCATTGCTTTGCACAAAAAGGGATTCACAGGCAAGGATATTGCTGCTACTAAGATTGCACCTAAATCAACCATTGATCGGATCATCAAGAAATTCAAGGAGAGGGGTTCAATTGTTGCGAAGAAGGCTTAAGGACACCCAAGAAAGTCCAGCAAGCGCCAGGGCCGTCTCCTACAGTTGATTAAGCTGCGGGATCAGGGGGCACCACCAGTGCAGAGCTTGCTCAGGAATGGCAGGAGGCAGGTGTGAGGACATCGGCACACACAGTGAGGAGAAGACTTTTGGAGGATGGCCTGGTGTTAAGAAGGGCAGCAATGAAGCCACTTCTCTCCAGGAAAAACATCAGGGGCAGACTGATATTCTGGAAAAGGTACAGGAATTGGACTGCTGAGGACTGGGGGAAAAGTCATTTTCTCTGATGAATCCCCTTTCCGATTGTTTGGGGCATCCGAAAACGACCTTTTCCTGGGAAGAAAAGGTGAGAGCTACCATCAGTCCTGTGTCATGCCAACAGCAAAGCATCCTGAGACCATTCACGTGTGGGGTTGCTTCTCAGCCAAGGGAGGGGGCTCACTCAGTTTTTCCTAAAAACACAGTCATGAATAAAGAATCCCCATCCAGTTATTGATATCACAGACAGTCCCCAAATTAAGTCTTCTATATCAATTCTTAGATGTGAGGGCCGAATTCGTTTCCTTTATTGTAGGCTTTCTTTCCTTTTATTTTCATCTGGTGATCCGGCCATTAAGTGTGTTGTTTTTTAACAGAACAAGTTCCCCACTTGTATTACAGCTCACATTTCATTGTTGAGTACTGCTAGAAAGGAACAACAAAAAATCCTTCAGTTAAAGTGACACTAAAGGTGAATTTTTTTTTTTTTTTAAATAACAAACGTACCATACTTCCCTCCACTGTGCATGTCATTTTGCACAGAGTGGCCCCGATCCTCGTCTTCTGGGGTCCCTCAGCGGCTCTCTCGGCTCCTCCCCGCATTAGATAACCCCCTGGGAGGAGCGCTCTCCCTGGGGGGGTGTTACCTTACGGGCACGCTCCCGAGTCCAGCATTTGGCCTCCATAGACGCAGAATGCAGGACGCGTCCGCGTCATTGGATTTGATTGACAGCAGCGAGAACCAATGGCTGCGCTGCTATCAATCTATCCAATCAACAGCTGAGAACCCCCTAGCCGAGAGAGGACGTGTCCCCATGCGACAAGTTTGAGGGTTCAAGTGAGTAAAATGGAGGAGAGGGGGGGGGGGGGGGGGCGGGCTGGGGGCCGGTCACTGCCAGGTGTTTTTTCATATGCATAGGATGCATTAAGGTGGAAAAACATGAAGGTTTACAACCTCTTTAAATCAACATCAGCTGATCACCATCACAAGAAGCTGCTTCTGAGGGAACAGAGCGGGCTCAAGAAAACAAATCTGGTGGCTTACAAGCTCATGGTGCTGAAAGGACAGCTCCAAGATAAAACATAGGGGTAAGACGGAGCATGCTCACAACCGCAGACTAGACTGTCCCATTGGCAAGGCTCCAGTTCTGGAACTCTCAGTTGTAGTTCTATTCCCTATAAATCACCTCAGCCCCCATATCGGCCTGGTTACCACAGGAGAGTCCCTTAGAATCCAATCGAAGTGACTCTCCTGTGGTAGCCAGGCGAACACTTACTGGCTGGATCATCAGATGAAAATAAAAGAAAGAAAGCCTACAATAAAGAAAACTAATGCGGCATTAACATCTAAGACTTATTTTGTGGACCGTCTGTGATATTGATACCTGGATGGGGACTCCACATGCCCTAAGAGACTCCTGGGGTGTTTAAAGACCTTGGATGGGTTTAGAGCCACAAGTGTCTCTGACCTTCCGTGATAGAAGGTCCGTGCAATCTGGAAAGTGACCATTTTGCCTATGGTGGAGGGGCTCATCATTGGATCTTACAGCTATAGGTGGCCCATGGTGCGCTTGCTATCACAGAGACTTTTTTCCACTTTTGGAACTGTTTTTTCCTTATTGGTGTCTGACTCAAAACTTCTTAGCGCAACTCTTTATATGGATCTTTTGTTTTGGGACTGTGCTATGTCTCACTAGAGGTTGCAGTTGTTTTTGATGTTTTAGTTATTTTTGAACAATAGCAAAGTTTTATGTTTTTTTTGTTTATGCATAAAGAATGGTACAAAAACATCTTCCCAAGAGCAACTTCTAACCATCCAAGAACCGTTTAGTGACGAACAATGCCTTTTCCAGCATGATGGAGCACCTTGCCATAAAGCAAAAGTGATAGCTCAAGGAACAAAACCTCAATTTTGGGTCCATGGCCAGGAAACTCCCCAGACCTTAATCCCATTGAACTTGTGGTCAATCCTCAAGAGGCGGGTGAACAAAAAAACCCCACAAATTCTGACAAACTCCAAGCATTGATTATGCAAGAATGGTCTGCCATCAGTCAGGATGTGGCCCAGAAGTTGATTTTCAGTATGCCAGGGAGAAGTGCAGAGGTCTTGAAAAAGAAGGGTCAACACTGAAAATATTGACTCTTTGCATAAACTTCATGTCATTGTCAATAAAAGCCTCTGACACTTGTGAAATGCTTGTAATTGTACCTCAGTATACCATAACGACTGCCAAAAAGATCTAAAAACACTGAAGCAACAGACTTTGTGAAAATATTTAATATTTGTATCATTCTCAAAACTTTTGGCCAGGGCTTTACTAACTGTAGCCTCAGAGTCCTGTTGATCTACAATAGTGGCATCTGAGTCTAGCCAGTTCCACTTTGTGGAACTTCTTCGGGCAGCTTTGAGGACCTATACATCTCTTTTGTAAAGGTGTATAGCCAAATTCAAAAACGATTTCCAAAATCCCAGAGTGGGAGCAGATCCTGAGTTCCATTGAATAAGAATAGATTTTCTAGCATAAAACAATAATAACCTCAACAGCTCAGCGAACAGCCCTGGTGGGGGGCCAGAGCCTCCACCCACCCAAAGAGGCATACTTCCTCCTGCTGTGAGATAGGGAGAATAGTTAACCGTGTGACAAACTGGAGAATCCTCGACCAGAAAGTTTGAAGGGATGGGCAGGACCAAATCTGATGGAAAGCAGTACCCTTGGCAATGCCAGCAATGTGGAGGGCAACCCAGGTAGATCCCACGGAGTCTGTGGGGCGTCAGATAGAACCTGTGTAAAAATTTTGTACTGGATCAGCCAATTCCTAGAACTCAAGTTAGAAAAATGGGTACTCCTATATGTCCCAGTTGGTACATTTTTAACGAGAACAATAATGTTCTGTTTTAGCCTAGTGGCACTGAGGCATGGGAGTGTGCATCCTCATTATGTGTAGCACTCCTCCTACTAGGCTGTTATGCTAAATCGGTGGTTTCAGCTTTTGACCCAGAACAAGTATGAAGATCAAGAACTCTGACTTCAGCCTGATTTTCCTGATTTGCATGCCTGAACTGTTCAGGGACTGAAGGACTAAAGCCAGTAGATCAGCATGACAGCCAGGTACCTAGCGTTATCCAAAGGTCACTTTGACCCTTTCATCAGGGCTTAAAGGAGTTGTAAAGTCAGAAGGTTTTTTTTATCTTAATGCATTAAGATAAAAAGCCTTCTGTGTGCAGGAGCTGCCCCAGCACCCCCTAATACTTCCCTGAGCCCCATCTCTGTCCACGAATGCCTCAGCTGTCTGAGACTCAACCTCATTGGCTGAGACACAGCAGCAGCACCATTGGCTCTCGCTGCTGTCAGTCAGCCAATCAGGAGAGAGAGGGGCGGGGCCGGGCCACAGCTCCGTGTCTGAATGGACACAAGGAGTTGTGGCTCGGGTGCCCCCATGGCAAGCTGCTTGCAGTGTGGCACTCAACAGGAGGGAGGGGCCAGGAGCATAGAAGAGGGACCTGAGAAGAGGAGGATCGGGGCTGCTCTGTGCAATGCAAACCCACTGCAACAGAACAGGCAAGTATAACATGTTTAGTTTTTTTTTTTTTTTTTTTTCAATAAAAGTAACAGACAATTGCTTCAAGAAAACGGCAGATGAAAACTCACAGGCTATTGATAACATTGAATATTATAAGAAACATGGTATCGTCCAGCAGCTGCTAAAAATGGCAGCATTTGCCAGCTGCTGAACAAGACCAAGCTTCTTTTGATATTCAATTTTATCTATAGTCTTGAGTTCATACCAGCTGTTCTCTTGAGCCTTGGTAAACTGGGCATAGTTTTGCATACGGAAACGCGTTTGCCTATGTTAGGAATAAAATAGGGTTGTCCCGATACCACTTTTTTAGGACCGAGTACAAGTACCGATACTTTTTTTCAAGTACTCGCCGATACCGATTACCGATACTTTTTTTTAATGTCACATGACAGTGGTGTTTTTTTTTTGTTTTTTTTTGGGGGGGGGGGGGGGGGTCAGGGGGTGAACGGTTTCTGTGTGTGTTTTTTTTTTTTTTTTTATCAGCCCTGTCGGGGGGCTTTGGTGAGATATCAGGGGTCTTAACAGACCTCTGATATCTCCCCTTTGAGACAGAGAAAGAGACAGAGGATAGAGATTCCCCAGTCCCTTTCTCTGCAGCCTCAGCTGCACTGAGAATGAATGGAGAGAAGACAGCGGCTCCTCTCCATTCATAAACTGACACATCGTAATCACAGGAGATTACAGTGTTTCAGTTGAGTGAATAGACAGAGTCAGCTGACTATGTCCATTCACACAGCGGAGAGGGAGACAGCGGAGGAGGACAGAGCAACAGAGGGGGACAGAGGAGGAGGACAGTGTAACGGAGGAGGACAGAACAGGGGGTGACAGCGGAACGCCGGAATGGAGGGGGACAGAGGAACGGAGGGGGCATGGAGGAGGATGAGGTGACAGTCAGCGGTGATCGCGTGTGGGGGAGTTACAAGCACCGATCACCGCTGTATGTCACTAAAGCCGCTGGGGGAGAAGCTTGTAACTCCCCCACGCGCTGATCACCGCTGACTGTCATAGTATCTGCGGAAGCATCGGGAGCATTTGCCCAAGTACAAGTACGTGGGCAAATGCTCGGTATCGGTGCCGATATCGGTATCGGGACAACCCTAGAATAAAACTACTTTTTGTTAGAACTCTGAATGTGACTGGTGTGCCAGGAAGCGGAGCTAAAGGAAGTTGAAAAGCACAAATTTCAGGAAGTGCACACCCAGTGACCCTCTATGGAGCTGTGTGCACTTGGAGGACATTTCTGATAACTCCGATCGCAGTAGAGGGCACGAACTCTGATTTGTAACAATGTTGCACCATTTGCTGGAGAACATTGGTAGATGAATGGGTGTTCTTTGTAGTTGTGAAGAATTATTTGAGCAAGATGTTTCTTCAAACTTTGCAACATTTACCAGCTTAACAAGACCAGGCTTCTTGTGATATTCAGTTTTACCTATAGTCTTGAGTTCTCATCAGCTGTTCTCCTAAGCCTTGATAAAGTGGGCAAAGTTTGGCCCCTGAAATGCAATGGATAATTCATTACATGTTTGGAATAAAACCACTTTTTGTTAGAATTGTTTTTATTCCATTAGAATTGTATTCAATTTTTTTTTTTTTTTTTAGAAGAAATTAAAAATTAAATAAGCCATTATATAACAAAAAAGTTATTAGTCCGTAATCCCTGATCGGGGAGAATAGAGACTCAGTACAAACATGCAGTTTGGTAAAACAATATCACATCCGTGATTATATCAGAAAAAGAGAGGAAAAACAAAAAGCACTCAAAACATACATATTTCCCTGCCCTCTCCCGCCTCCTAAAGGCATTCAGCTGGAATGCCATTCGCCGAGCAGATTAGACTGTATAATACCAACATTATTGACCCAATAGGAGATCATGAAAGATCTTGTATTCCCTTTTTCCAGATACAGTAAAAACTAGGATTGCGAGCATATTTTGTTCCAGAAACATGCTTGTAATCCAAAGCACTTGTATATCAAAGTGAATTTCCCCATAATAAATAATGGAAAGTCAAATGATAAGGTTCCACAACCATTTATTCATAGGTCCTTCAGTTTATAGTCCATATATAAAGATTATAGCAATGTGACCAGGTTGTGTAACCATAAAGCGTCCATCCACAAGGGGACTAGAAGCAAATTCCAGCAGGAGCTCCAGAGTATAAAAGAGAAGAGAGGTGCCTCTAAGTGTAGCAATATGGTTACATTTAATGAAGGTACAACATTTTAGCAACTCACATGGTTGATGATTAAGAGAGGCACATCTAAGTATGCAGGCATCCGGGGTAAAGCTGTCCACAAAGACCATCCCCCCCACCACCGGCTCACTGCTGTCAGTCTGCAATCGTGACCGAGAAGACTACCCTGCAGTAGAGCACTTGAACCGCTCATGGAGCATAGCGTGGCAGGGACGACGTCGATGGCAATGAGGAGGACGGTCTATGTGGACAGCTTTACCGCAGATACCTGCATACGTAAATGTGCCTGTTTTTAATCAACCATGTTAGTTGCTAAAAGTTGTACCTTCATTAAATGAACCCTATTGTTCCACTTAGATGTGCCTCTCTTCTCTTATATACTCCGTTGTGATGTGACGCTACTTGTATATCAAGACATCGCTTGTATATCAAGTCAAAATTAATTAAAACATTTTGCTTGTCTTGCAAAACGCTCTCAAACCAAGGTTTTACGGTATAGATTTTCAAAGGGTGTGTCCCCTGCTCTGGTTCAACTTAATGCCTTAAAGTCGTCTGCCTCCTGACTATACCATACCTCTGAACTGGAGGACTCACAGGTTAGAAGGGTGGGGAGACAAAAAAAAATTGTAAAAACTCTGCTTCCTGTCTCACCAATCATTCAGAGCTAGAGGAAGTTGCACTGCATATATTTCAGGAAGTGCACACCCAGTGACCCTCTATGGAGCTGTGTGTGCTTGGAGGACATTTTTGATAACTCCTATCACAGTAGATGACAAACTCTGACTGTAACAGTGTTGCACCATTTGCTGGAGAACATTGGTAGCTCGCTGAACGGCGTCTCTTGTTGCGTGTATTTGTAAAGAATTGTTTACGCAAGATGTTCCTTTTAACTAAATGTTGCAACATTTACCAGCAGCTGAAGAAGACCGCACTTCTTTTGATATTCAGTTTAATCTAAAGTCTTAAGTTCTCATCATCCAATCTCCTATGCCAGGCATGTCCAAGTCCGGGCCAATTGCGGCCTGTGGTCTGGTTTCATATGGCCCCCCTGGTAATTTGGATATATATATCTTTTGTGGCCCCCAACGATTTGTTGGGGGGCCACAAAAGATATATACTGTATTTATCGTTCGGAGGGGGCGAGACGAGTGCCATCAGATTACATACAGGAGAATCTCTTGTTTACTTGGTGGCCTCTGTAATAGGAAGTCCCGTCTCCTGGGCTGGCATTGGATGACTGTTCTGTCTATCATAGGAGGCGGGACTTTGTATTAAAGAGGCCACTGAGTAAACAGGAGATTCTCCCGTAGGTAATCTGTTGGCACTTGTGCCGGCTTGTCCCGCCCCCTCCCTGTCCCCTCCGAGGCTGCAGATGGGCATGGATCAGGCTGCATTCATGGCGATGGTGAGGCTGCATTCATGGAGATGGTGAGGCTGCATTCATGGAGATGGTGAGGCTGCATTCATGGCGATGGTGAGGCTGCATTCATGGCGATGGTGAGGCTGCATTCATGGCAATGGTGAGGCTGCATTCATGGGGATGGTGGGGCTGCATTCATGGGGATGGTGAGGCTGCATTTATTGCAATGGTGAGGCTGCAGATGGGCACTGATTAGGCTGTATTGATGGGCACTGACCCTTATTTTGCTTCACAGTTGTTATTTAAAGTTCCTGAAATTTCCCTCTTAAAGTGAAGGTGCGTGTTATATGCCAATAAATATGGTATATCCAAATAACACGCTCGAGCTCATCCTTAGACCCTTCACCACACACAGCCACAAAGGCAAGATAATTCTTGTTGGGCAGTGTATTAGTAGATCTGCATTTAATTTTAATGGTTCAAAGAATGTCAGGCAAAATGGTCGGCCCTTACGCATGTTCACTTTATCAAATCTGCTCCTCTTTGAAAAAAAGTTTGGACACCCCTGTCCTAAGCCTTGATAAAATGGGCAAAGTTTGGTCCCTGAAACGTGTTGGATATTCACTACGTTTGGAATAAAACCACTTTTTGTTATAACTCAGTGATTGGTGTGCCAAGAAGCAGAGCTAAAGGAAGTTGCACAGCACATATTTCAGGAAGTGCACACCCAGTGACCCTCTATGGAGCTGTGTGTGCTCTGAGGACATTCCAGATCACAGTAGATGGCGTGATTTCTGACAGTAACAATGTTGAACCTTTTGATCGAGAACATTGGTAGCTCGCTAAACGCCGCCCCTTGCCGCCTGTAGTTGCAAAGAATTATTTGAGCAAGATGTTTCTAGAACTAAACTATCTTTCTGCTCAAGAATATTTATCAGCACTACTTGCTGTAGCCCTTTTTAATAAGAAATAATCCCTTTTTATTGGGTGTTATTTTGCCTTCTAAACAGTCAAACCTTCCCAATGAATGTTTAATACACGGGTGCATCCCTCATGCCTGTTTTTCCTCTCCTGTACATCGTAAATTGTATTTTAGCATTGGTAAACGCAGTCTGTAAAATTGATTTAGGCTAACCGAATAGGTTAGCGGATTATCTATAATTTGACTCTGAAGCCAGGCCTTTATTTTATTGGTCTTGCAAGCGATAACATTGCCAGTGAAATACCAGGCGAGTGATAAATCTACGAGCCGCTGATTTTTCAGAAATTGTCCTTCTAAAAATAGGATCTTCTCTTCTGTCGCTCGGATTTGGCAGAAAAAAGATGACGGGGGAAACGGGCCAAGTGCGAAACGTTTGCTCTATCGCTTAGATATAATCTGCTTAATGTACAGTTTGAGATTTGTAGGCCCTATTGCAGACATTTTTCTATCAGACTCATTAGTGTCTTCTGAAGATAAGAAGGGATATTTAGACAAAAGGGAGTCGGCTAAGGTTCTACGCATTAATTACCTGCGCTATTGTCTTTTTATTATTTCGTCCTTTGGGGGAAACAAAAAAGAGAAAGTTAAGCCGGACAGTAAAAAAAAGATGGATCTTTCTCAAAGTAACTTCATAGCTGTTCTTTTGAAAGATCATCTAATGATTTCAGATGTACTCCGAAAGGTGTCTTCTGTGTCCGTGAGATGTAAGTAATTAATATATTTTTTGACTGTTCTACTTTTGTGATAGGATCCAAAATGACTTCTCGTACTTTCTAACTTTCTAACCGAGGGATGCAGTGTAGCCAATTGTTGCACCAATGGCTGTGGAAGTTGGTCTGATGCCGCGTACACACGAGCGGACTTTACGGCGGACTTTGCCCGGCGGACTGGATTTCGTCGGACAATTCGATCGTGTGTGGGCTCCAGCGGACTTTGTTTGCTCAAAGGTTGGACGGACTTAGATTTGAAACTTGTTTAAAATGTATCCGTTGAAATCGAGTCCGGTCGAAAAGTCCGCCGTCTGCATGCTAGTTCGACGGACAAAAAGCCACGCTAGGGCAGCTATTGGCTACTGGCTATGAACTTCCTTGTTTTAGTCCGGTCGTACGTCATCACGTACGAATTCGACGGACTTTGGTGGATTGTGTGTAGGCAAGTCCGTTCATTCAGAAAGTACGTCGTAAAGTACGTCGAAAAATCCGCCGGGCAAAGTCCGCCGTAAAGTCCGCTCGTGTGTATGCGGCATGAGACTTTTTGTTTCATGGACCACTTGGATCCTTTTTTGAAACCTTGACAACCAATAGTTAAAACTGAGAGGGACACTGAACTTTTTTTTTTTTTACTGTGTTTCCATAACTTTATATAATGGGTCATTGTATAGCATCTTGCTAATCCTTAGACATGATGGTCACATTTCTTTTCTTCTTTGAAGCCTTTTTTACTGTGGCGTCTAGCAGGGATATGCAATTAGCGGACCTCCAGCTGTTGCAGAACGACAAGTCCCATGAGGCATAACAAGGCTCTAACAGCCACAAGCATGACACCCAGAGGCTGAGGCATGATGGGACTTGTAGTTTTGCAACAGCTGGAGGTCCGCTAATTGCATATCCCTGTCCTACAGGTTAAAAACGAATTGTCCTAGGGTGGCAACTCTTCTTTATTGTTTTGCATCTATGGAGGAGCAGCATTGGCACCCTAGGACAGAACTACAGAACAATTCTCCCTTCCCTCAATCATCTAGGGCAGGGGTCTCAAACTGGCGGCCCTCCAGCTGTTGCAAAACTACAAGTCCCATTATGCCTTTGCCTGTGGGAGTCATGCTTGTAACTGTCAGCCTTGCAATGCCTCATGGGACTTGTAGTTTTGCAACAGCTAGAGGGCCACCAGTTCGAGACCTTTGATCTAGGGGGTGGAACTGGGCAGGGCTGATAAGACTCAGGTGACTGCGAAATGAGCAAACTGTGTGGCCAGGCAGTAGGATGCATCACTAGAGGGGTCACCAGCAGGAGGAAGGCGGTTCTGATTCCTCTATATAGATCTATAGTTATTATTGGAAGTATCACCTGCAGGAGGAAGGAGGTCCTGATTCCTCTATTTAGATCTTAATATCACTAGAGGGATCACAAGCAAGAGACAAGGAGGTCTTGATTCCTCTATATAGATCTTAATATCACTAGAGGGATCACCAGCAGGAGGAAGGAGGTCCTGATTCCTCCTATATAGATCTTTATATCACTAGAGGGATCACCAGCAGGAGGAAGGAGGTCCTGATTCCTCCTATATAGATCTTTAGTTATCACTAGAGGGATCACCAGCAGGAGGAAGGAGGTCCTGGTTCCTCTATATAGATATTTAGTAAGACCTCATTTAGAATACTGTGTCCAGTTCCGGAGACCTCACTCACAAAAAGATATTGATAAAATGAGTCCAGAGACGGTTAGCAAAAATGGTGGAAGGTCTGGGGGATAAAACATATCTGGAGCGACTTCAGGAACATAATATGTACAGTCTACAGGAAAGAAAGGAAAGGGGAGATAGGATTGAAACCTTTTAACTACATCAAGGGGGTGAATAAGGTTCAAGGGGGGCAGTATTTTTATTATGAAGCCAAGATCAAGAACATGGGGACTAGCGGGAGGAAAGTCCAAAATGAATCTTGAAAAGTATTTTCTGAAGGAGTAGTATATGCTTTGAGTAGACTTCCACCAGAGGTAGTGAGTCCGTCAACAGTAGGTGGATTCAAACATGCTTGGGACAAGCATAGACCTATATTCAGACAAAAAAAGTTAACAAAAAAAATACAAAAACCTATATAAATTAGGGGTAAAGAAAAGGGCAGACTCGATGGACCACATGGTCTTTTTTTTTCTGCCGTCACACTTCTTTGTTTTTATGTTACTGGTTGGGATTTCAGTGCAACTCAAAGTGCACAGAAAGCTGTGAGCTCCACGATTTCTAGCAGATCAATTACTGTGTGTGTCCCCCCCCCCCCCCCCAATAGACATAAGCTTTAAATATCTTGTGTGTCTTCTTCCCTCTCAGGTGGTGGAAAGGAAAAGAACCGTCGCAGAGATAAGGGAAGAGTTTGAGAGACTACAAAGGGAAAGGGAAGAGAGACGACTTCAGCAGAGGACAAACCCCAAGGTAAGTGAATCGCCTTATTAAGATAAGGGCCACCTATGATATATATATATTTTTTTTTTGCTAAAGGAAATTGGCCCATTGTAAATTTCTAATAAGGGGTAAGTAAACCTTTAGCAAAGACTCAATGGGGTTGATTTGCTAAAGGCAAATAAACTGTGGAGGTGCAGTTGCTCTAGAGCAGGGATCCTCAAACTACGGCCCTCCAGCTGTTGCAGAACTACACATCCCATGAGGCATTGTAAAACTCTGACATTCACAGACATGACTAGGCATGATGGGAATTGTAGTTCCTGAACACCTGGAGGGCCGCAGTTTGAAGACCCCTGCTCTAGAGTAAGGCCCCTTTCACACGAACAGCGTTCAGCTCCACCTGTCATTTTTTTAGTCGGACCTGAACGGACACTCCATGCAGGTCTATGGAGCGACGGATGTCAGCGGTTACCATATTCGCTGACATCCAGTCCGCTAAAATCAGATTTTTAAGGGTAAAAGTTTGACGCCATTCCATGAGCGGGCGCAATTTTGAAGCGTGACATGTTAGGTATCAATTTACTTGGCGTAACATTATATTTCACAATATTAAAAAAATGGGCTAACATTTTACTGTTGTCTTTTTTTTAATTCAAAATAGTAAATTTTTTTCAAAAAAAAGTGCGCTTATAAGACTGCTGAACAATTACGGTGCGAAAAAAAGTATTGCATTGACCTCCATTTTCAATATACCGTATATACTCGAGTATAAGTCGAGTTTTTCAGCACATTTTTTTTGTGCTGAAAGTGCCCCCCTCGGCTTATACTCAGAGTCAAGCACTTTTCTGCAGCAAAAAATGTCATTTTCCCAACCGACTTTGGGGCCCCGCATCTCAGGGCCACTTGGTGCTAGGAACCCCAAATTTGGTGTACAAACCCAGTGGAACTGGTTCCATAACATATGGAGTTCCTAGAACCAAGTGGCCCCGAGATATGGGGCCCCAAAATAGGTTTGGAAAATGTCATTCTTTGCTGCAGAAAAGTGCTTGACATTTTCTGAACCGATTTTGGGGGCCCCGTATATCAGGGCCACTTGGTGCTAGAAACCCCAGCTTTGGATATTATATGGCGCTAGTTCTACTGGGTTTGCACAACAAATTTGGGGTTCCTAGCACTAAGTGGCCCTGAGATATGGGGCCCCAAAGTCGATCAACTGTGTCCATCTGCAGCAATGTCATTTCGGGACCCTTTGGGTTCAGAGACCCCAAATTTTGGCTGCAGCTAGGGGGGGGCATCTAGGAACCCTTAACTACCGAGTTTGAAGTTCAGGGGACCTATAGATGCAAATGGGCACAGTGAGGCTAAAAATGGGCATTGTTGACCCTCTTTTCCACTTACAGTAGCTGCGCATTTCTCACCCTCGTCTTATACTCGGGTCAATTAAGTTTTTCCCATTTTTTTTTTTGTGGTAAATTAGGTGCCTCGACTTATACTCGAGTATATACGGTATAATGTTTGGGGGTTCTAAGTAATTTTCTAGCAAAAAAAACTGTTTTAAACATGTAAACACCTAAAATCCAAAACGAGGCTGGTCCTTAAGTGGTTAACTGGTCCATCACAAGTCGGTCCGAATTTGAAAAAGGTTCCTGCACTACTTTGGTCCTAATTCAGCCCATTGACTATCATCGAAGTCGGATCAAAGTAGGATCCTTGTCCTAACCATCCGACTTGTGATATCCAAAACCGGTGATTGCAGCTGCAGTAAAAGGAATTTATGTCGCACTGGGATTGTTTTGATTGGTCAAAGGACAAGTCAGACTATCACAAAGTTGGATCAAAGTAGTATCCTGTTCATTCAAGTCGGATGGATGTAGGACTGATGCAAGAGCGCAGAGCAAAGTAGGATGACAGAAATTCATTGCTATAAGCAAACGTCTGTGCGTGTGTGTGTGTGTAAAAAAAAAAAAAAAAAAAAGTACCGTATATACTCGAGTATAAGTCGTTTCGAGTATAAGTCGAGGCCCTAATTTACCACAAAAAAATAGGAAAAACGTATTGACCCGAGTATAAGACGAAGGTGAGAAATGCACAGCTACTGTAAGTGGAAAAGAGGGTCAACAATGCCCATTTGCAGCATCACTGTGCCCATTTGCAGCCATAGGTCCCCTGAACTTCAAACTCGGTAGTTAAGGGTTCCTAGATGCCCCCTAGCTGCAGCCAAAATTTGGGGTCTCTGAACCCAAAGGGTCCCAAAATGACATTGCTGCAGATGGACACAGTTGACCAAATTTGGGGCCCCGTATCTTGGGGCCACTTAGTGCTAAGAACCCCAAATTTGGAGTGCAAACCCAGTGGAACTAGCACCATAAAATATCCAAAGCTGGAGTTTCTAGCACCAAGTGGCCCCGAGATACAGGGCCCCAAAAATTGGTTCAGAAAATGTCAAGCACTTTTCTATAGCAAAGAATGACATTTTCCGAAAGGGATTTGGGGCCCCGTATCTCGGGGCCACTTGGTGCTAGAAACTCCATCTTTGGATATGTTATGGTACCAGTGCCACTAGGTTTGCACACAAAACTTGGGGTTCCTAGCACTAAGTGGCCCTGAGATACGGGGCCCCAAAGTCGGTTCAGAAAATGTCAAGCACTTTTCTGCAGCAGAGAATGACATTTTCTGAACCGATTTTGGGGCCCCCATATCTCGGGGCCACTTAGAGCTAGGAACTCAATCTTTGGATATGTTATGGTACCAGTTCCACTGGGTTTGCACACCAAATTTGAGGTTCCTAGCACCAAGTGGCCCTAAGATATAGGGCCCCAAATTCGGTTCGGAAAATGAATTTTTTTGCTGCAGAATAGTGCTTGACTCCAGTATAAGTCGAGGGGGGCACTTTCAGCACAAAAAAATGTGCTGAAAAATTCGACTTATACTCAAATATACACGGTAATTCTAAAAATAAAAAAAAATACTTTCCAAAAAGGGTTCCTTTGAGGGATGTTTGTACTGTCCTGGTGATTTCAGGCCTCCATGAGAAATTAGATTTTCAGATCTATCCCATAGTTTGTGGACTGTATAACTTTCCTAAAGACTAAATAATATACGCTGATTTGGGTTATTTTCACCAAAGAAACTTAGCTGAATACATTTTGGCCTAATTGTATGAAGAAATATTATTTGCAAAATTTTATAACAAAAACACAGATTTTTTTTTTTTTCTGATTTTCACCCAGAGGTGATTAAATACCACCAAAAGAAAGCTCTATTTGTGCGAAAAAAAATAAAATAAAAATGTCATATGGGTACATGTTGTGTGCAGTGTGTGAGTGCTGAAAATTGGCCTGGGCCGGAAAGGGGGTAAAAGTGCCCAGTAGGCAAGTGGTTAAAAGATACCACATTACAGGTCATCCATTCCTAGGAATGTTGAGCTTTCTGCGCTGGGACGGAGCTGCTCCTTGAATCCGGAGGTGCGAAAAATAAGTGGAACCTGGCAACAATGATCATGAAAAGGTGCCGCAGACGCATTGAAATTCCCTCCGTAAGACGCACGGGGAAGACGACACTTTTTTTTTTTTTTTTTTCTTCCCTGGAGTTGCAGGGCTTTCATAAATAACCCCACATATGTTTTCACAAGCCACATTTTTACTATTACTGTCGCTTTAATTTATGACGGCGCGTACCGCCTTTTACGGCTCCGCTCATGGCTTCCCCTGCTAAATATTTTTTATTGTCCGTCGTATCTGTCACCACACTGTTTTCATATGGAAAATATGCTGCAATAACCAGGCTTCGAACCCGACCGTTCTACCGAGCCCCGCCGCCTTCCTCGGCGCAGCCATCTGTTCGCCCTGGTTTCGAAAGACTCTCCCAGCGCAGGTAAGCGGGCTACCTGCTTTATGGCGGCGTCACAAATCACAGCGTAGTGCGGGTATAATTCAGCGAGCGTCTGATCTGTGATACCTTCAGCTAATTATGCCCCCCCCTCCGCGTGGAGCCCGGTGCCGCCGGCTCGTCAGAGGTCCTAATTAAGATCCTCTTCTTTCCAACAATGAGATGTTTTTGTAAGTAGTCATTAATTAGAGTTTTGTATCTGTTGTGTTGTCAAAGTACAGGGTGAAGGTACGCATGTGAGGGATGATTCCGCTAACGAGCGTCTTCGCTAAAGTGTCATTTTCTTCACTCTTTTTATGTTTTTTTTTTCTTTTTTTTTTTTTTTTGAAGGCCTGACAGACCGACGCCATTTACGTTCTCCACATCCTTCTGTCTCTTAGAAACCACATTGCAGGGCCCAACCACATTCTCTGTCTTGTCTCTTATTTAACAACAGTGGATGGGGGGACTGAAGCCCCTCAGTCATGTAAATGTTTTCTCCAACTAAAGATATGTTTTAGTTGTTTGAACCTTATAAAGTGACTCGCCATGAGAGAAGTATGAGAGGGTCGCTATTGCTGGCCCCCTTTTTTTAAAAGGTTAGGTGCTTGGCTGTGTGTGACTTAAAGGAAACACTAGTTTTTGCAAACCTGTTATACTTGCCTGTTCTGTGCAATTGTTTTGCACAGAGCAGCCCCGATCATCTTCTTGTGGGTTGCTCCACCAGCGCTCCTAGCCCCTCCTCTTCTTTAGGTACCCCCCCCCCCACGGAGAGCCGCTTTCCCTGGGCGGGCGCCCAGTGCCGGCGTGCTCCCGAGTCCCACTCTTGCGTCTATTGACACAGACAGTGGGACTCGGCCCCACTCCCGTGTCACTGGATTTGATTGACGGCAGCAGGAGCCAATGGCTCCTGCTGCTATCAGTCTGTCCAATGAGGAGAGAGACGGCAGCTGGAGCTGCTGCACTCACGCACATCGCTGGATCGGATTGGGCTCCAGTAAGAAAAACTAGGGGGGGATGCATAAAGAATAGAATGCATGAAGGTGAAAAACCTTAAGGCTGTAGAACCACTTTAAGTGTTTGCTCTAATAGAGGGGGGGGGGGGGGGTCAAGGTGGTGTACAACCTTTAAAGTGATACTAAAAACTTGTTTGTTATTTTTAATTAAAAAAAAAAAGAAAAAATGTTCTACATACCTGCTTTGTTGCAGTGGTTTTGCACAGAGCAGCCCGGATCCTCCTCTTCTTGGGCCCTTCTGTGTTCCTGGACCATCCCTCCTGTTCAGTGCCCCCCACAGCAAGCAGTTTGCTATGGGGGGGCACCGGAGCTGCAGCTCCCTTTTGGTCCATTCAGACACTGAGCCATGGCCCGGCCCCGCCCCCTCTCTCTCCTCATTGGCTTACTGACTTTGACGGCAGAGGGAGCCAATGGCACTACACTGCTGCCCTTGGCAAATGAGGAGGGAGGGAGAGTCCCGGGCAGCCGAGTCGCTCGTGCAACATTGCCGGATAGAGATGGGGCTGAGGGGGCTTGTTGCACACAGAAGGTTTTTTCTTAATGTATAGAATGCACCTTCAGTGTTGTCACATGAAAAGATAGAATAAAATATTTACAAAAATGTGAGAGGTGTACTCACTTTTGTAAGGTACTGTGTATGTGTGTGTATATATATATATATATATATGTGTGTATATATATATATGTGTGTATATATATATATATTAATTGCCACTTTATTAGGTCCTCCTTGCTAGTAGTGAGTTGGACCCCCTATTGGATGAGATGTGGTGAGTGTGGAGATCATTGGAGTACAGGGACCTCATTGTCCAGTGGTGAGATGATTGGAGCTTTGTGACATGGTGCATTATCCTGCTGGAAGGAGCCATCAGAAGATGGGGACACTGTAGTCATAAAGGGATGGACATGGTCAGCAACAATACTCAGGTAGGCCGTGGGGTTTATACGATGCTCAATTGGTACTAAGGGGCCCAAAGTGTGCCAAGAAAATCTCCCCCCCACCATTACACCACCACTACCAGCCTAAACCGGTGATACAAGGCAGGATGGATCCATGCTCCAAATTCTGACCCCACCATCTGAATGTTGCAGGTGAAATCCAGACTCGTCAGACAGGGCAATGTTTTTCCAATCTTCTATTGTCCAATGTTGGTGATCCTGTGCCAATTGTAGCCTCAGTTTCCTGTTCTCAGCTGACAGGAGTGGCACCCGGTGTGGTCTTCTGCTGCTGTAGCCCATCTGCTTCAAGGTTCTGTAATCCCGAGAGATGGTTGTGTGTGTGAAAATCCCAGAAATACTCAGACCAGCCCCGTCTGCCACCAACAACCACACCACGTTCAATGTCCCTTCAATCCCCTTTCTTCACCATTCTGATGCTCAGTTTGAACTTCAGCAAAGTTGTCTTCACCACGTCTAGATGCCTAAATGCATTGAGTTGCTGCCATGTGATTGGCTGATGAGCAATTTGTGTTACCGAGAAATCGAACAGGTGTACCTAATAAAGTGGCAGTTGAGTGTATAAGAATATATTACCTTTTTTTTTTTTTTAACCTCTTCAGATCCGCGCTATTGCCAAATGACGGCAACAGCGCGGACCTACATTGCCGGGACGACGTCTATTGACGTCGTCCCGTGCACGAGCGGCCTGCGCGCCCCCTGCAGGGCGCGCTCGGTGATCAGCGAGTCTGAGACTCGCCTGATCCCAGATCAGAGTTAAGGGTCGGTCCCGACCCCTTACCACATGATCAGCTTTCAGCCAATGACAGCTGATCATGTGATGTAAACAGAGCCGGTAATCGGCTATTTTTTCTCCTCGTGCTGACAGCGTGAGGAGGAAAAAAAAAAAGCCGATCACCGGCGGCCGTGAGAGGGACATCAGTCCCGATCACGGCGATCATCTGTGCCCCCTGCCAGTGACGCAGCAGTGCTGCCTACCAGTGCCCACCAGCGTCACCTATCAGCGCCCACAGTGCCACCCATCAGCACCCACATCAGTGCCACAACAGTGCTGCACATCGGTGTCACCTACCAGTGCCCATCAGTGTCACCTACCAGTGCCCATCAGTGCCCCCCATTAGTGCCACCTTATCTGTGCCCATCAGTACCGCCTTATCTGTCCCTATCAGTGCCACCTTAACTGTGCCTATCAGTGCCACCTTAACTGTGCCTATCAATGCCGCCTTATCTGTGCCTATCCATGCCCATCAGTGCAGCCTATCAGTGCCCACCAGTGCCTCACCAGTGCCTCATCAGCGCATATCAATGAAGGAGAAAAATTACCTGTTTGCAAAATTTTATAACAAACTTTGAAACATGATTTTTTTTTTTTTTTTTTTTTTCAAAATTTTCCATCTTTTTTTGTTTGTTTAGCAAAAAATTAAAATCCCAGCTGTGAATAAATACCACCAAAAGAAAGCTCTATTTGTGGGAAAAAAATGCTAAAAATTTCATTTGGGAACAGTGTAGCATGACCGCGCAAATGTCATTCAAAGAGTGACAGCGCTGAAAGCTGAAAATTGGTCTGGGCAGAAGGGGGGTTTAAGTGCCCAGTAAGCAAGTGGTTAATGAATCCACAACTGAACATCTGCCCACACTTCTGCAAGCATTGCTTACATCTATACAGGTCCGCATTAGCAGCTCAATAAAGTCGGATCACTTTGAATGGTGGGAGGGTTCACCGCTGATTTGGTATTGCATTGTGTGTAATGGTTGGTTGGCAACACAATCTTTTAGGTCCAAAACCTTTGGGGAACGTTTGTTTCTCTTTTTTCTTTTCACTTTGACATCCCCCACATTTTTCCCCCAGAGTTCTGCTTTAAAACAAAGAGTTCCAATAAGCAAATAGTTTACAAAGACGCCGCTTTTTCTATAAATAATTGGTTGGCATCGTCCCATTAAACGCCCCTCCACTGTACTGCCAGCCGTGAACATTTTTGAAGTCGATCACGGTTTTTAATTTCATTAACAATAAAAGCCTCTACGCCAGCCATAAAGTGTAAATTGAAATCTATAGTCATCCGTGTCATGCCAGCGATACATTCCGCTTTTATTACGAGGAACGAGGGAAAAGTCTAAAGCGCCGGAGGAGATGGTGAAACAAAAAGGCGCAAAAAAAAAAAAAAAAAAGGTTGGCTTTAACCCCTCGTTGACCTCCATAAACGCTGGTATGGTTCTTGTTATGTAATGCTCATCTTTAGACGTGGGGTTTGAGATTTTGAAACATGCACAGGACAGAATCCATGTGCAAAGAATAAATGAAAATAGAGCTAAATTGGGGGGGGGGGGCCTGAACCCTGAACTCTGTGTATGGGGCCCTCAGCCAGCTACGTGTGCAGGAATTTTGCATTGTTACCACTGAACGTGGCGCTCCTCTTACTTGGCTTGCTTGTTGTAGCTGATTAGTTCTGAATGAAAGTACTCGGCTCCCTTGAGGGATGAGTTCATGCACATGAGTGGATGGTAAAAGCAGGAGGTTGAGCTGTAAATCTACGTAGCCCCAACCCCCTCCCCCCCAACCGCCCACAGAAATGCAGCTGCTAAGGGCTGTACACGCAGCACAACAAAATTTAGCAGCCAGACACCACCTGGTGGAACACTTTGGGGGTGGGTGGGTCAGTCACGCCTCTTGACCTTTGACCTCTGGGGACACGCCTGCTGACCTTTGGCATTTGGAGGAGGTCCCTTTTCCAGTCCCTGAGTCCTAACCTTGTTCTTCAAGGGGTTTGAAAAGATTGTCAACATAGACTTGGACCCCTGATGTCTCACCTGCCCTCCTTTCCTTAGACCCCCTGATGTTTTGTCTGCCCTCCGTTCCTTAGACCCCCTGATGTTTTGTCTGCCCTCCGTTCCTTAGACCCCCTGATGTTTCGTCTGCCCTCCGTTCCTTAGACCCCCTGATGTTTTGTCTGCCCTCCGTTCCTTAGACCCCTGATGTCTCGTCTGCCCTCCGTTCCTTAGACCCTTGATGTCTCGTCTGCCCTCCGTTCCTTAGACCCTTGATGTCTCGTCTGCCCTCCGTTCCTTAGACCCCTGATGTCTCGTCTGCCCTCCGTTCCTTAGACCCCAGATGTCTTGTCTGCCCTCCGTTCCTTAGACCCCTGATGTCTCGTCTGCCCTCCGTTCCTTAGACCCTTGATGTCTCGTCTGCCCTCCGTTCCTTAGACCCTTGATGTCTCGTCTGCCCTCTGTTCCTTTGACCCCCTCTGCCCTCCGTTCCTTAGACCCCTGATGTCTCGTCTGCCCTCCGTTCCTTAGACCCCCTGATGCCTCGTCTGACCTCCGTTCCTTAGACCCCCTGATGTCTCGTCTGACCTCCGTTCCTTAGACCCCCTGATGTCTCGTCTGACCTCCGTTCCTTAGACCCCCTGATGTCTCGTCTGACCTCCGTTCCTTAGACCCCCTGATGTCTCGTCTGACCTCCGTTCCTTAGACCCCTGATGTCTCGTCTGACCTCCGTTCCTTAGACCCCCTGATGTCTCGTCTGCCCCCCGTTCCTTAGACCCCCTGATGTCTCGTCTGCCCTCTGTTCCTTTGACCCCTTCTGCCCTCCGTTCCTTAGACCCCTGATGTCTCGTCTGACCTCCGTTCCTTAGACCCCCTGATGTCTCGTCTGCCCTCCGTTCCTTAGACCCTTGATGTCTCGTCTGCCCTCTGTTCCTTTGACCCCCTCTGCCCTCCGTTCCTTAGACCCCTGATGTCTCGTCTGCCCTCCGTTCCTTAGACCCCCTGATGCCTCATCTGACCTCCGTTCCTTAGACCCCCTGATGTCTCGTCTGACCTCCGTTCCTTAGACCCCCTGATGTCTCGTCTGACCTCCGTTCCTTAGACCCCCTGATGTCTCGTCTGACCTCCGTTCCTTAGACCCCCTGATGTCTCGTCTGCCCCCCGTTCCTTAGACCCTTGATGTCTCGTCTGCCCTCTGTTCCTTTGACCCCCTCTGCCCTCCGTTCCTTAGACCCCTGATGTCTCGTCTGACCTCCGTTCCTTAGACCCCCTGATGTCTCGTCTGCCCCCCGTTCCTTAGACCCCCTGATGTCTCGTCTGACCTCCGTTCCTTAGACCCCTGATGTCTCGTCTGACCTCCGTTCCTTAGACCCCTGATGTCTCGTCTGACCTCCGTTCCTTAGACCCCTGATGTCACGTCTGACCTCCGTTCCTTAGACCCCTGATGTCTCGTCTGACCTCCGTTCCTTAGACCCCTGATGTCTCGTCTGACCTCCGTTCCTTAGACCCCTGATGTCTCGTCTGACCTCCGTTCCTTTGACCCCCTGATGTCTCGTCTGCCCTCCATTAGGGCTAACGGAGTGCAAATTGTTTGACAGCCAAACCTGAGATAATGTAATGCTGCATGTCGCGTTTGCTGGTCTCCCTCCCCTCTCTCTGGTGGCATTTACCATGGAGGGGAAAGACGATTGTTCCGAGGGTGGGGTGGAAATTGTTCCGGTGTCTGTACAGCCCAATCACTTCTATCTGAAGTCAGATTTGCCCACATTCCTGGCTGCTGATGTATGACATCCATCGGTGACAGCGGAAGGATAGCGCAGAATGAAATACAAAAAAAAAGAAAATCAAATCTTTATCAAACATTAGAAGAGGAAACATGTCGCCGATGGTGGAGCCTCTTTATACTGTGTGAGTTGTAGGTTTGCCGTGACATCTCTCCGCACAGATCTCTCATGGATTATCACTCTGGCTCGGCCTCATCCCTCCTGCAATAAAATTCCTGGATGTTCTGCAGCTCGTGGCTTCATGTTTTCCCGATGGCAGCTGACACAAAGCCTCACACAGGGACGGATTGTGCCGCTTATTCTTTTGTCTCCAGAAATGTCGTTCACGCTCGGCGTTTTCCCTTATTATTATAGGCCTTCAGTGAACACCGGTTGCTTCTAAAAAAAAAAAAAAAAAAAAGAGCCGCATTGCCAGCAACAAATTATTATTTCTGTATAAAAATTGCAGTGTGAAATACTCTTACGGTGGGCGTGTTCCCCTGACCTCCATGCAGGGATTCGCATATTTGCTCCAGTGTGCGTCCAGTCCTCAGCATGTCAGAATCTGATGAACTGTGAACCAAGGACAAAAAATAAATAAAACTCTCAACATTGTTGACCCTTAAAGTAATATTAAAGTTGCTTTTTTTTTTTTTTTTTTTTGCTCTGTGTAATGGTTTTGCACAGAGCAGCCCAGATCCTCCTCTTCTCGGGTCCCACACCGGTGGAGGATCTGGGCTGCTCTCTGCAAAAGCATTACTCCTGGGCCCCTCCCTCCTGCCCCCCGAATAAGCAGTTTGCAATGGGGGCACCCAAACAGGCGTGCTCCTGAGTCAATGCTCTGCATGTGTCCATTCACACACACACCTGTGGCTCGCCCCGCCCCCTCTCTCTCCTGATTGACCTAGTGGCTGTGATTGGCAGCAGCAGGTAGCCAAGGGCTCCCACTGCTGCCTCAGCCAATGAGGAGGCTCTCAGGCACATTGCAGGATCAAGAGGGGGCTCAGGTAAGCAAAAGGGGGGCTTTTGCACACAGAAGGTGTTTTTTTTTTTTTTTTTTATCTTCATGCATAGAATGCACAAAGGTAAAAAAAAAAAAAAAAAAAAAAAAAAAAAACTTTGAGCCTTTGGAACCTTCACTTCAACCTGCAATCCTGGGCACTTTCCCCCCTTTCTTGCCCGGGACAATTTTCAGCTTTCAGCGTTGTCTCACTTTGAATGACAATTGCGCGGTCATACTACACTGAACCCAAACTACATTTTTTATCATTTTTCTTCCCACAAATAGAGCTTTCTTTTGGTGGTATTTGATCATCACTGGAGTTTTTTTTTATTGTTTGCTTAACTAACTAAAAAAGATCGAACTTTTTGAAAAAAAAAGAATTTTTTTTTTTAGTTTCTGTTATAAAATATTGTTTTCTCCTTCACTGATGAGGTGGCATTGATGGGCACTTATAAATGGCACGGACGGGTGCAATTGTCAGTTAAAGTAATGCAGAGCCATATTGCAAAAAAAATGGCCTGGTCATGAAGGGGGGGGGTAAACCTTCTGGAGGTAGCTACGCACAGAAGCTAGGATTGGATCACAGCACATGCCGATTGACCACCAACAACCCGATGATCGGCTCTGATCTTCCCCCAACACAGAGCTGTGTTCAGTGACAGGGGATCCCTGCTAAACAGGAAACGAAAATCACTAGATCCCCAGTAAAAGCAGCACACGGTACACATAAACACTGGCTAGGCACACATTAACCCTTCGATCGCCCCTAGATGTTAACCCCCTTCCTGCCAGTGTCAGTACAGTGACAGTGCATATTATTAGCACTGATCACTGTAATAATGTCACAGGCAGTTAGTCGCCCCCCCCCGCGTCCATGTCGGATTGTCCACTGCTTGATCGCAGTCCTGTTATAAGTTGCTAATCGCCGCCATTTCTAGTATAAAAAAATAAATAAAAATTCCAGTGTATCCCACAGTTTGTAGATGCTATCACTTTCATGCAAACCAATCAATATACACGTGTTGGGGGTTTTTTTGTTGTTGTTTTTGTTTTTTGTTTTTTTTACCAAAGACATGTAGCAGAATACATTTTGGCAGAAATTTATTAAGAGATTTTTTTTTAATGTTTTTTATGGGATATGTTTTAAAGCAGAAAGTAGAGTTATACCGATACTAGTATTGTGTTGCCGATACTAAGCCTTTGCACGAGTACTTGTGCAAATTCTCCGATTCTTAATCCGATACCTCCCTCTCTTGTACTGGACTCAGCATAGCAGTCCTCTGTTGTGCTGAACAGTCCTCTGTTGTACTGGACTCAGCGTAGCAGGGGGGCCGGGCAGCCTCGGGGATGATTGGCGCAGTGGTGGGAGCAGTTTTTCAGTACAGGCACCAATCTCGCTGTAGAGCAGGGGTCGCAAACTGGCGGCCCTCCAGCTGTTGCGAAACTACAAGTCCCATGAGGCATTGCAAGGCTGACAGTTACAAGCATGACTTCCACAGGCAGAGGCATGATGGTACTTGAGTTTCACAACAGCTGGAGGGCCGCCAGTTGGAGACCCCTGCTGTATAGCTCTCAATGAAGCAGCTGACAGCCGCTACTTCTCCTCTCCCTCCGGCGGCTGTCAGCTGCTTTATTGAAAGCTATACAGAGAGATTGGCGCCTATAACTGCCCCCACCACTGCACTGATCACCCCCCCCCCCCCTCGTCCCCTATGTCGTCCTCTGGCTCTCCGGGTCCTCCTTCGGTCCAACCCTCGTCCCAGATCGCCAGGATGGAGAACAGAGGAAGGAGCTGGTAAATGTCATTTACCGTCTCCTTCCTTTTCTGAATGCACAGAGTCAGTGATCACTGACTGTCCATTCATAACTGAGCAAAGTAAACTGTGTTTATGATGCTTCAGTTTATGAATGGAGAGGAGCCTATGTCTCCTCTCCATTCATCTTCAGTGCAGCTGAGGCTGCAGAGAAAGGGACTGGGGAATCTGCGTCCTCAATCCCTTTCCCTGTCTCAAAAAAGAGATGTCAGGGGTCTGTTTAGACCCCTGATATCTCACCAAAGCCCCCCCCCCCCCAACAGGGCTAATAAAAAATAAAACAAAAATAAAAATTGTAATAAATATTTAAAGGTTAAATCGTAAATTTAAAAAAAATAAAATAAACCACTGACACCGTCCACTCCCCACCCCCTAAAAAAGGAAGTATTTTTTTTAAAAAAGGCATTAAAAAAGTATCGGTAATTAGTATTGGCGAGTATTTGGGGGGGCGGGGTGGGGGGGTGGGCTGGAAGAGTATCGGTACTTGAATTCGGTCTTAACAAAGTGGTATCGGTGGAACCCTAGCAGAAAGTAAAAGTAGAAAAATAACCAACGTACATAGTAGAAAGTATTATTGTTTTTTACAATTGTTTTGTCTTTTTTCATTTTTATGTAATAAAAATTTAAAAACGCACAGGTGATCAAATGCCACCAAAAGAAAGCTCTACTTGTGTGAAAAAAAAATATACATTTTAATTTGAGTACAACATTGCAAAATGGCCTGGTCATGAAGGGGGGTAAACCTTTCCTGGAGCTGCAGTGGTAGGAATCTCCTTGGTTTTGGCTGCTGACCGCTCCAGACGGCCTCTCCAAAAGATGACCTACCTATAAAAAGAAAGAACCCTCCAATGGAGATCTGAGCAAACAGTTATCTTTGCTAAGCGTTAAAATAAAACAAAGACAACAGGGAAAAAAAAAACATGGTGCCGGTTTTAGTGGTTTGACATTTTGTCTGTGCCTTTTCAAGCACCCCCCGACTCTCTCTCCGCTGTTTGCGTGCTGTAAAAATAAAAAAAAAATAGAGAAACAGAATTGGAAAACTGAGAGGATGTGTCCTGTGATAAAATTAGCCATCTGGGTGTTTATGGCAATTGCTTATTGGGATTCCGTTGCAATGTTTCTCCGGGCAATGCTCGCCTGGAATTAGTTGGGGCAGCTGTTATGATTTCATACTAGAATGGAAGTTAGTTGAAAATCTCCAACCTTTTATTGGTTTCAATAAAAAGGCTCTGGATAAATAAAACATTTCTAACCAGAAATGTTTAGCCGTAAACAGATGCACGTTATGAAGCAATTTGCGGGCTGCTTTTGTTTCCCGTATTTTGTCGGCTGTTTGGGGCTTCAGCTGCTTCATTTTGGTTTTGTCCTTCCTTTTTTTCTTTTTTTTCTTTTTTTTTTTCTGTTTTTCTCTTCTTTTTGTATTAGAGATGGAAGTTCTCCTTTAAAAACTTGGGGTCTGAGTTACTCCACGACAAAGCCTTTTCTGGCACTTTTTGTATTGTATTTTATTGGGCTAGAAAACTACTAACAACACACACAAAAATAAAAATAAAATCTCGATCTCTCTCTCAATCTCTCTCTCTCTCAATCTCTCTCTCAATCTCTCTCTCTCGATCTCTCTCGATCTCTCTCTCTCGATCTCTCTCTCTCGATCTCTCTCTCTCGATCTCTCTCTCTCGATCTCTCTCTCTCGATCTCTCTCTCTCGATCTCTCTCGATCTCTCTCTCTCGATCTCTCTCTCTCGATCTCTCTCTCTCGATCTCTCTCTCTCGATCTCTCTCTCTCGATCTCTCTCTCTCGATATCTCGATCTCTCGATATCTCGATCTCTCGATATCTCGATCTCGATATCTCGATCTCTCGATCTCGATCTCTCGATCTCGATCTCTCGATCTCTCTCTCTCGATCTCTCTCTCTCGATCTCTCTCTCTCGATCTCTCTCTCTCTCTCGATCTCTCGATCTCTCTCTCTCGATCTCTCGATCTCTCTCTCGATCTCTCGATCTCTCTCTCTCGATCTCTCGATCTCTCTCTCGATCTCTCTCTCGATCTCTCTCTCTCTCTCTCGATCTCTCTCTCTCTCTCTCGATCTCTCTCTCTCTCTCTCGATCTAGAGATATATATTTCGGAAAGTATTCAGACCCCTTAAATTTTATATTGCAGCCATTTGCTAAAATCATTTTAAGTTAATTTTTTTTCCCTCATTGATGTACACACAGCACCCCATATTGACAGAAAAACACAGAATTGTTGACATTTTTGCAGATTTATTAAAAAAGAAATACTGAAATATCACACGGTCCTAAGTATTCAGACCCTTTGCTCAGTATTTAGTAGAAGTCCCCTTTTGATCTAATACAGCCATGAGTCTTTTTGGGAAAGATGCAACAAGTTTTTCACACCTGGATTTGGAGATCCTCTGCCATTCCTCCTTGCAGATCCTCTCCAGTTCTGTCAGGTTGGATGGTAAACGTTGGTGGACAGCCATTTTTAGGTCTCTCCAGAGATGCTCAATTGGGTTTAAGTCAGGGCTCTGGTTGGGCCATTCAAGAACAGTCACTGAGTTGTTGTGAAGCCACTCCTTCGTTATTTTAGCTGTGTGCTTAGGGTCATTGTCTTGTTGGAAGGTAAACCTTCGGCCCAGTCTGAGGTCCTGAGCACTCTGGAGAAGGTTTTCGTCCAGGATATCCCTGTACTTGGCCGCATTCATCTTTCCCTCGATTGCAACCAGTCGTCCTGTCCCTGTAGCTAAAAAAGACCTCCACAGCACGATGCTGCCACCACCATGCTTCACTGTTGGGACTGTATTGGACAGGTGATGAGCAGTGCCTGGTTTTCTCCACACATACTACTTAGAATTAAGGCCAAAAAGTTCTATCTTGGTCTCATCAGACCAGAGAATCTTATTTCTTACCATCTTGGAGTCCTTCAGGTGTTTTTTTTAGAAAACTCCATGCAGGCTTTCATGTGTCTTGCACTGAGGAGAGGCTTCCGTTGGGCCACTCTGCCATAAAGCCCCGACTGGTGGAGGGCTGCAGTGATGGTTGACTTTCTACAACTTTCTCCTATCTCCTGACTGCATCTCTGGAGCTCAGCCATAGTGATCTTTGGGTTCTTCTTTACCTCTCTCACCAAGGCTCTTCTCCCCCGATAGCTCAGTTTGGCCGGACAGCCAGCTCTAGGAAGGGTTCTGGTTGTCCCAAACGTCTTCCATTTAAGGATTATGGAGGCCACTGTGCTCTTTGGAACCTTAAGTGCAGCAGAAATTGTTTTTGTAACCTTGGCCAGATCTGTGCCTTGCCACAATTCTGTCTGAGCTCTTCAGGCAATTCCTTTGACCTCATGATTCTCATTTGCTCTGACATGCACTGTGAGCTGTAAGGTCTTGTATAGACAGGTGTGTGGCTTTCCTAATCAAGTCCAATCAGTATAATCAAACACAGCTGGACTCAAATAAAGGTGTAGAACCATCTCAAGGATGATCAGAAGAAATGGACAGCACCTGAGTTAAATATATGAGTGTCACAGCAAAGGGTCTGAATACTTAGGACCATGTGATATTTCAGTTTTTCTTTTTTAATAAATCTGCAAAAAGCCAACAATTCTGTGTTTTTCTGTCTATATGGGGTGCTTTGTGTACATTAATGAGGAAAAAAATGAACTTAAATGATTTTAGCAAATAGCTGCAATATAACAAAGAGTGGAAAATTTAAGGGGGTCTGAATACTTTCCGTCCCCACTGTATATATAATAATGTGTATATGCATCTCACAAAAGTGAGTACACCCCCTCACATTTTTGTAAATAACACTGAAGAAATGACACTTTGCTACAATGCAAAGTAGTGAGTGTACAGCTTGTATAACAGTGTAAAGTTGCTGCCCCCCCAAAATAACTCAAAACACAGCCATTAATGTCTAAACCCCTGGCAGCAAAAGTGAGTACACCCCTAAGTGAAAATTTCCAAATTGGGCCCACGGTGTCAATATTTTGTGTGGCCACCATTATTTTCCAGCACTGCCTTAACATTCTTGGGCATGGAGGTCACCAGAGCTTCACAGGTTGCCACTGGAGTCCTCTTCCACTCCTCCATGACGACATCACGGAGCTGGTGGTTGTTAGAGAACTTGCGTTCCTCCACCTTCTGTTTGGGGATGCCCCACAGATGCTCAATAGGGGTTAGGTCTGGAGACATTGGCCAGTCCATCACCTTTACTCTCAGCTTCTTCAGCAAGGCAGTGGTCATCTTGGAGGTGTGTTTGGGGTCGTTATCTTGTTGGAAGTCTGCCCTGCGGCCCAGTCTCCAAAGGGAGTGGATCATGCTCTGCTTCAGTATGTCACAGTACATGTTGGCATTCATGGTTCCCTCAATGAACTGTAGCCCCCCAGTGCTGGCAGCACTCATGCAGCCCCAGACCATGACACTCCCACCACCATGCTTGACTGTAGGCAAAACACACTTGTCTTTGTACTCCTCACCTGGTTGCCGCCACACACACTTGTCACCATCTGAACCAAATAAGTTCATCTTGGTCTCATCAGACCAAAGGACATGGTTCCAGTAATCCATGTCCTTGGTCTGCTTGTCCTCAGAAAACTGTTTGCGAGCTTTCTTGTGCATCATCTTTAGAGGAGGCTTCCTTCTGGGACAACAGCAATTTGATGCAGTGTGCGGCGTATGGTCTGGGCACTGACAGGCTGACCCCCCACCCCTTCACCCTCTGCACCAAAGCTGGCAGCACTCATACGTCTATTTCCCAAAGACAACCTCTGGATATGACGCTGAACACGTGAACTCAACTTCTTTGGTGGACCATGGCGAGGCCTGTTCTGAGTGGAACCGGTCCTGTTAAACCGCTGTATGGTCTTGGCCACCGTGCTGCAGCTCAGTTTCAGGGTCTTTGCAATCTTCTTATAGCCTAGGTCATCTTTATGTAGCGCAACAATTCTTTTTTTCAGATCCTCAGAGAGTTCTTTGCCATGAGGTGCCATGTTGAACTTCCAGTGACCAGTATGAGAGAGATAACACCAAACTTAACACACCTGCTCCCCATTCACACCTGAGACCTTGTTACACTAACAAGTGGGCTGTTAGAGTTTTTCCTGTCCATAAAGTTATTACCGATACAGTTGAGGAGGAATGGAAGAATCCAGAAAAAGGACAGTTTTTTTTTTTTTTTCCTTTTGAGGAGGATGAAGCGTTGATGTGGATTAAAAGACCAAAAATTTACGCCGCCTTCTCCCAAGTGTCTAGACAGACTGATCTAGCATTTGAGCTCAAAGACGCCATGGACAAAAGAGCAGATGCACTGTAAAGGAAAGTCTGGGACTCGTCTTTATCTAAGCTAAAGCTGGCGATGGCCGCTACAGTAGTAGCCAGAAACATGGAATGCTGGCTGGAACAATTTAAAGGCCATGTGGTAGCGGGCAGCTCTAGGAAAGATTTGCTAGAGCCCTTCCCTACCCTTTTAAGAACGGTCAAATACATGGCAGACGCCTCAGTGGAATCCATCCAAGTGTCGGCCAGGTCTTCAGCCCTAGTTAATTCAGCAAGGAGGGCTCTTTGGCTTAAGACCTAGTCAGGGGACTCCACTTCAAAGGTAAAGTTGTGCGGAATTCCCTTTACAGGAGATCTGATGTTTGGACCAGAATTAGAGACTGTCCTTGATAGAACAGCGGACAAGAAGAAAGCTTTTCCGCAGAAAAAGAAAGTGGTGCAGCAAAGGAAGAATTTTCGTCCTTTTCAGCAAGCACATAAAGAAAAAGATCAGACCCCGAAAAGACCCTGGAATCCTCAAAGGGGGAGAGGCAGAGGAGGGGTGCTCTTTAGACCCCCTGAGCAAACCTCAAAAAAGCAATGATGACCATCTACCAGTAGGTGGGTGGTTGCAGGCCTTCCTGCCAGGTTGGGAAAAAGCAAAAAAAAGCCTGTTTGTTCTGAATCTAATCAGTCAAGGATTTCAGCTAGAATTTTCACAGACACCCCCAAGCCGGTTTTACATTACAAACCTTCCGAGGGATCAGGAAAAAGCCCCGGCGATGACATCTCTTCTGAGAGAACTGATGCAACAGGGTGTTCTCCCAAGTCCCGAAGGACCAAGAAAGGAGGGGTTTTTACTCCCACATTTTCTTGATCAAGGAACCATCTGGAAAACTTCATCTGATTCTCAACCTGAAGATTCTGAACCAATCTATAAAGTACAAAAGTTTCCAGATGGACACGATTTTCTCTATGAAAAATGTACTCACCCCCGTTACATGGCATCCATAGACCTGAGGGATGCTTATCTCCATATACCAATTGCAGCTACATGGCCGAAATTCCTGCGACTAGCAGTCAATTTGGGGGGGGGGGGGGGGGGGGGAATTTGGAACCTTCAGTTCAGGGCACTGCACTTCAGCCTTTTCTCCTCCCAGACTGTGCACGAAAGTGATGGCAGAGGCTCTGGAGTCCCTGAGACTGAAGGGGATCTCCTCCATAGTGCCTTATCTGGACGATCTACTTCTGTTCGCAGAAACAAAAGATCAGGTAGTGGTCAATCTGCAAGTAATTCAGGGACATCTAAACAGCCTAGGTTGGCTTCTGAATTTCCAGAAATTAAAACTGATACCGTTTCCAACGAGTGAGTTTTCTGGGATACAAAATAGATTCAGTTGAACAAAGAATCTTTCTCCCACAGGAGAAGGTAGAAAAAATGCAGTTGGCTCTAAGAACACTTCAAACTAACACGGAGGTTTCAGTAAGGGAAGCCATGTCAATTTTAGGTCTGTTAACCGCAGCAATCCCTTCAGTGCAGTGGGCCAGGCTACATGCTCGACGTCTGCAGGCAGACATTCTACTGAATTGGACACACCAGGAACCTCTGGAAAAGAAGTTCAAAATAGGAACAAGGGCAAAAAGGTCACTTTGGTGGTGGAGAAACAAGAACATCTCAAAAGAACTCCCCTGGACTTTTCCAGTAACGCGGAGAGTAACGACAGATGTGAGCGCATGGGGGGGTGGGGAGCTCACCTCGAAGAGCAGACAACACAGGGAGTTTGGTCTAAGCCAGAGGCAAGAAAGTCCTCAAATTGGAGTTTGTTAAAGACTGTCCATCTAAGCCTCCTATACCTCCAGCAAGCCCTAAAAGAACAGCATGTCCAGGTGTTGACGGACAACCTGACAGCAGTATTATACCTAACAAAGCAGGGGGGCACAAGGAGCAAGACCCTGAAGGAACTAGCTCATCAAATACTGAGTTGGGCAGAGGATAATTTGGCCTCGCTGTCCGCAGTCCATCTGAAAGGCACGGAAAACACCCTAGCAGACATTCTCAGCAGAAGGGAAGTAAGGGAGGCCGAATGGCCGTTAAACGAAGAATTATTCGAGGCGATCACCGAGAGTTGGGGCCTTCCTCAGGTGTCCTCTTTGAAAAACCAAATAAATGCAAACACATCAGCCTTCTTCTCTCTCCAGAGACAGGATCATGCACTTGGAGTGGACACATTAGCTCACAAATAGGTCTTCCCCCCCGTCTTACGCTTTCCCCCCGTTTCAGCTAATACCAAGAGTGTTGGCAAAGCGCAGGGCAGAGTCCACAGATCTGATCCTAATTGCTCCCTATTGGCCAAAGAGACCCTGGTTCTCAACCTTATTGAATGTCTCAGCAAAACCTCCCTGGAGATTACCAATCAGGGAGGACCTTCTGGGTCAGCGTCAGATTCTACATCCAGATCCAGCGTACCTCAATATAACCGCCTGGTTTCTGAGGAAATTCTAAGGAAAAGTGGGCTATCAGAAAAACGTATCAACACCCTTCTAGCAAGTAGGAAGAAGGTCACCAGATACCAACAAAGCCTGGGGAATGCCCAGGAAAAAATCCAAGCCTACTTACCACCAGCTCGCAGACAACCAATTAACCCATCTAACAGTATGCGTTTAAAAACAGGGGTTTAGTCCGCACGCATTTGCAAACGCATGCGTAAGCCACAGAGCCTCGTCACGGCACCCTGATATCTGTGGTCTTCACACTAAAATATGAGTATCCCCACAGTGGAGGCACATACATTCTGATGGATAAATGAGAGCAGGTGGACTGAAGGGGAGCCCATCCCTTCTTAAAGGTACAGGAGCACACCAAACACCCAGCAAATAGCACAATGGCTGCAAAGGTGCTGGTGCGTTTCTGGACCAATACACACACCGTGATCACAAAAAACTTGCCACCACCCTCATTTATAGAAGGTCACCAGGGCTATTTACTGCAAAGTCTGGAAGTGTTACAATACCCGGTGTTCCAGCAAGAACTTTAATTTTGTTAGCACTATTTCAGTTTTAGAATTTCTCCAGGAAGGAATGGAGAAAGTTTTAGCAGCAAGTACTCTCAAGATGGAGGTAGCTGCATTATCATTTTTTTTGGAAAAATCCCCTGTCAAGGGAAGCCTTTTTTTTTTTTTTTTTTTTGGCTTTGGCAAAAATTAGGCCTAGGCCTCCTATTTAATTTTTCCCAAGTGGGATTTATCTTTGGTTCTTCAGGGACTTAATAATTCACCTTTCAAACCGCTAGAAGAGATATCTTCAAGATTCCTGACCCTTAGTTCTCCTGGTTGCAATGATGTCTGCACGTAGAATCAGTAAAATAGAGGCATTATCAATCAAGGAGCCCTTTATGAGATGTCTCCCGGACAGGATAGAGTCAACCTTCCTACCTAAGGTGTCTTCGGTTTTTCATCACACACAGATCATCACACTGCCTATTTTTCTGCCCCATCCCCTCTGTGCCAGGAGAAGAAGCCTTCCATACTCTGGACGTCAGAAGGTGCCTCCTAAAGTATTTGGAAGTAACAAAGAATCTCAGAAAGTCATCCTTCTCTTTTTGTCCTAATGGAAGGAAGTCACAAAGGGGATAAAGCTTCCAAAAGTACCCTTGGAAGGTGGTTAAAACAGGCTATTAAAGAAACGTAGCAAATATGGGGGAGAGAAGGGGGATGGATGGGGAAAACCCAATAGGGATGGGTTCAAAGGGGTTACTCTGTGCAACAATATGGACGTAGATCTTGGTTAATAAAATAATTCTATTTATTCAAACATTTTAAACATCTAAAAACGCATTTATGTTATATATTGCAAATGTACACAAAATGAGATAGGAAAGCGGCCGCTGGTAACAATACAAACAAGACTAACAATACAAAGGACAACATATAAAGCTACCCGGTCAGGGCGTCTTGCACTGTACCCTGATGATCATCAATGTTGCCAATTAGTCAAATAGTGGTGTACTAATACCCCTAGATCTATGGATCTTATGTCATTTAAATTTGGCTTTTAGGATCATACATGGTATAGTGCAAGTATAGATGGAGAGTGCAAGTAGGGTGGAAGCACCTGTGATTAACCTGTTTGGTATCAGCTGCTTTAAGAGCCCACCGCTAGCTAAGGAGATCAGCTGAGGCAAGCTGCCGTACACTCTCCTCTCAGCCCGTAACGCTTGGACCGGGGAGCGTTGTGACGTCAATGGAAGCTACGTCAGTGAACCACGGCGAAACGCGTTGACGCTCCAAAAGCAGCTGATACCAAACGGATACCATACTGACTAGAGGGACCGTTCCAGTATCGGGACCACCGCAGCCATAAACCCTCCAAGGAGCTACTTCAACAGCACCGACGGATGTGCTCGGCAGCCACCTTAGGGGTTCCCAAGTGGGACAAGGGAAGCACTGATATCCATGTCTAGAGGATCGTACAGCCAAGAAGCATTGCAGCAATGGAGTAGATGGTAACGTACAGCCACTTTAACAGGATTGACAGTTTTAGCAACTCCACTTGCAAGTTACAATTTGCATAATGTGACCGCATTTAATAACACCTATTAAGAAGCGCTGTTTGCAAAGTCATGATCCTACTATTTGCTTGGGTATAGTGCGAATCAGGAACCTGTATACTTGGACAAGGATTGTTAAGTGACTCTCAACTGTCATTCAGCCCATACTCACATACAAGAGGGATTGCTTCGATTTTTACCTCACAAACTAGGTGGTGAACATTGCTCTAACCCAACTTAAATCAATTCTGATGTGAATAGGCTCAGTTAATCACAACCCAGGTTAATCACAGGTGCTTCCACCCTACTTGCACTCTCCATCTATACTTGCACTCTCCATCTATACTTGCACTATACCATGTATGATCCTAAAAGCCAAATTTAAATGACATAAGATCCATAGATCTAGGGGTATTAGTACACCACTATTTGACTAATTGGCAACATTGATGATCATCAGGGTACAGTGCAAGACGCCCTGACCGGGTAGCTTTATATGTTGTCCTTTGTATTGTTAGTCTTGTTTGTATTGTTACCAGCGGCCGCTTTGCTATCTCATTTTGTGTACATTTGCAATATATAACATAAATGCGTTTTTAGATGTTTAAAATGTTTGAATAAATATAATTATTTTATTAACCAAGATCTACGTCCATATTGTTGCACAGAGTAACCCCTTTGAACCCATCCCTATTGGGTTTTCCCCATCCATCCCCCTTTTCTCCCCCATATTTGCTACAGTGAACATTATGGTTACAGCAACAATACCCTAACGGGTTAAACACAAGGTACAGGCTATCGCGACTCAGCGACCCAGTACAGGAGATACTCACGATATCCTTTGTTCCCTTCCCCCAATCCCCTTTCCCTTTTTCCCAATTTTGTTTATTAAAGAAACGTACCTGTCCTTAGGGTTAGATCCTCCAGAGGGTATATTGCCTCACTCTACACGGGCAGTGGTGACTTTGTGGGCAGAGAGGGCCGGGGCGACACCAAAGCAAATATGTAGGGCTACCACGTGGTCCAGTTTTTCAACCTTTCATAAGGCATTAAAGGTTGGATCTACTGTCGGCCTCAGACCAGTCCTTTGGCAGGAAGGTTTTACAAGCAGTGGTCCCACCCTGAAGTAAGTTCTCGGTTATCATCTCCAAGGTGCTGTCCTGAAAGGCGAAGGGAGAAAAGCTTAGTTAGACTTATTGGTCACGGTATTTCTACGAGCCTTTCAGGACAACAGCCTACTTCCCTCCCAAGGTTATTATGTATAGTTTATAATCGTTGGGCTCAGTAATTGTCTGCTTATATCTTCCATCATGTCGGAGGAATTCTCAGGTAACAACTGATGACATGGTGGAAGCAGCTGATTTTTAAAGGGGCGTTGTCATGCAGTGTTTCCTTTTAAGAGGTGGAGCTATGCTCTCTCCAAGGTGCTGTCTGGAAAGACTCTTAGAAATACCGCCACCGGTAAGTCTAAGGTTTTTTTCATGCATAAAAAAACAAACTCCCCCCCCCCCCCCCAAAAAAAAACGCGTTTGAAAAATTGCTACGCAAATACCGTGCAAGATAAAAAGTTGCAACGACCAGGGTCTCTGCTAAAAAAAAGACCTGTATAATGTTTGGTGTAATTTTCTAGCAAAAAAATGATTATTTTTACATGTAGGAGAGAAATGTCAGAATTGGCCTGGTAGGAAAGTGGTTAAAGTATTTTTTTTTTTTTCTTTTTTGTAGCGACAGAGATGCCACTGCCCCTTTAATAGAACAAGATTTTATTACATATTTATGTGTTTTTTTTAATTTTCCTTCTTGGAATAGACTGTAGAATATGAAAACACGGAGATTTCTCTTGGAAGTAATTGTCTTGCTTTGCTGGTTCCTCCGTATTCTATACACAAGTATTGAGCTGAAATTCCATTACTGGATGAAGTCCTGGCGGAACTGATGACATCATTCAATGGAAATGTAATTGGTGACCTCTCCAGAAGGGAAATATACATAAAGCTCCGTTCTATTGCTGTGCTGTGCCTAATTGTGTAAGACATATTGTTGCAGGGGAGGCTTCATAAATGCGTAGGCCTTGGGAGCCGGTCCTGGAGACGCCCGGTGATCGCGACGTTCCCGAGGACTCGCTCGGCACTGAAGGGAATGGCTCTGTAACATTCTTTTGCCTCGTTGCCGTCTTTTGGATGTTCGTAAAAAGCGCAACATTAAATGTTCCCATTTTTAAAGTTGTTTTTATAGGCGGTGTCAATTCGTTTCTTTAACCCCCCTTCACGAAAGAGACAATGTTGTGCTCCTCCGCAGTGTGGTGGTCGGTCGGTCGGTCTTTCTCCAGCATGACAGTTAAAGTGGTTGGAAACCCTCACATATACCCAGTGAAGTGTCTGGATTCAGGTGATACAGAGATGAAACAAATCCTCCTACGTAAGGAAAAAAATAGGAAGAATGGGGACTTCAAATGTGCAATTAGACACAAAAATAATTATAAAATCATTATTTATTATAATTTATTTATATTTATTATAAATCAATAAAAATCCTCCTACATAAGTTGTACCTGTTGCAGCCATCTTTCCTCTACAGCCTTTCAAACTCCAGAATTTATACAGCTTGTCTGAGCTTGCAGAGAGCTGAAGTAGCACTCCGCAGAGCTTAGTGAGAGTTGATTTAAGGAAAGGGACACCCCCCCCCCCCCCCCCCACCTTTCCATACAGTAACAGAGCTGAGGCTTTCAAACACAGGCTGTGTGCTGGAGCTGAAACATACAAAAAGAAAAGGAGGGCGCACCGACCTTGTGCATAACCAAAGATACAATTTTTTTTATAAACTATAACAAGAATTGTACTCCCAAACGAGCTTTAAAAAAGGCTTATCGATACTCCAGCAATTGCGTGCAGTATCTCTAGACACCTGCAACCTGGACCAGATATTTGGAGGAACCAGATGGCCTCGCAAACGGCTTACGCGTTACGAGTAAAAACCCTCTTCCTCAGAGCCACAGCAATCAATGTGTGCTGGAGCTCCCTCCCCTGTCACCTTTTTGCCACTTGGTGTCAGGAAAACTTGTCAGAAGTCATTCGTGCAGACAGCAGAGGAAGGAGGCAGCAGACAGAAAAGACACTTAGTGCTCTGGACTGGGACAAGTGCACACTATAGAGGAATATGCTTTTGTTCAGATGTCATGTCTGAGGTTTACAACTGCTTTAGGCCAGGTTCACACCTATCCGAATTGGATGTGGGTTTCTCCGCTTCCAATTCACATGACAGGAGATTGTGGCTCCTGGAGCCGGTTCACATATCTCCGTTGCGCCTGTGGGTCCTTGGCTCCGTTTCAGGGCCGAATTCAGCCAAAAATTAATCCCCGGTTCCTCCCTGAAATGGAAAACAGGGACACACCGGACCTCCTGCTGTGAGCCACATCCGTAGGTGGGAACCCAGCCTTAAAGTGTTTCTAAAGTCTTAACATGTTTTAACGCAAAGTGGTAATGAAAGCTCAGGGTTTTTTGCCTTCATGCATTCTGTGCATGAAGGTAACAAACCTTCTGTGTGCAGCTCCTCCCAGCCCCCCTAATACTTACCTACCCGCCCGCCCTCCCAATCAGCAATGTCCAGGAGACCCTTGGCTCTCCAGGGGACTCACTCTCCGGGTTGGCTTTTGGCAGTAGTGAGAGCCATTGGCTCCTGCTGCTGTCATTCACCATCACCCAATAACACTGCCCTTTACCATCAGCCTTGGACCCTCTCATAGAATGTTATACTGTATATGCGGTGTAATAACAGCCCATGGCAAATCTGGCTTGAGGATCAGTTCAGTCGTGGACTCCGGTAAAGCCTGCTCCTGCTCCCAACACATTCCTCCAACAAACGTCATTAGCATATGAAAAAACGGAGAGCGCACCAAATAGTATAGTAATCACGATAAAAGTTTAATATTGTAAAGTAATGCACTCAAAATCACCATGAAACTCACACATCGCTCTATAAGCCAGAAAACCAACCAGTAAGATGGCTGCTGTCTTCCGATGCGCGATGGCGTCACATGTCTCCAGCTCCTTGCTACGCGTTTCGTCAGCAGTGACGTCATCAGGGTCATGCTTGCATAGGAGGTATAAGCAGACCGCTATACTGAGAGTCTGCAGGAGCCTTGCATTGCACCTGTGATCTACTGGTTACCGATTGTAATGTTTTCCAGGCTCCTGCACATATTTTCTTCTGCAGAAATATGTGCATTTTATTTTTTTTTATTTCCCAAAAGGGGAACGTCACTTTTTGGGAGGTCGGTGGACACAGGTGCCAACCATTGAATGCTTTGCATTTTCTCAATAAATACAAAGCATTCTGGTTGGACGAGGTGGAGAAGGTGACCTCCTCATTGCAATCATTGAGATAATACAAAGCAATCTCTGAAAGGTGCCGTTGTGCAGTGGCAGACCTCCTGTGTTCTCAGTGCAGTAGGGCGGCCACCCAGCACAGGAACCAGAAGCAGAAGGAGCACTAAGCTATAGCAGCCTCCAATCCTCATTACAGATATTTTGTGAGTGGCAGCCATTCTTGACCCGTGGCTTCCTCTCCCATTGTCAGCAATGACCTGCATAGGTGGAGGCGTGGCCTAGTGGTGGTCCTGTTTTTTAATATCCTCCCATATATTTGCGACTGTTAGGTCCTCAGAAGGGATGTCTGTATTTCCACACTGAATGATATTACCGGTTTAGATGTAAATAGTGCTTAGCTGATTTTTTTTTTTTTTTTTGTATTGCATATAAATTTCTAAACCTTGAAGCTTAGGCTGATAATAATCTGCGCCGCTCCAGATGAGATCTCAGTGTGGCGTCGCGTCTCTGAAGGATCCGAGCGCATCCGTTTTCTTGTTTTTTTTTTTTTTTTATTTGTGCGTCTTCCCCCATCTCTTTCCTTCCTGTCCTTGTAACACAACACCTGCCGCTTGCATTGCTAAACACAACTTTGTCAATTTCCCTCAGTCTTCGATCTGCTGATGCGCAGGTTTTTCCCCCCGCTGCGACTTCCTACAAATGGGCCCCAGTGTGCCAATTCCACGAATTGCATCGTCTTTATCAAGATCGTTCATTTGCATTATCGGCAATAACCGTTACATTTATTTGAAATTTTAATTCACTGCCGCAAAATGTCTTTGTAATCAAACCGCGTTGTTTTTTTTGTTTTTTACTTTAAATGTCCGGCCTCTATTAACCCTTTCCCCTCCGGTCCTCCTCCTCACCGGGCATTTGTATTTATCTTCTCATTCTTTAACAGATTGGGGAAGGAACAAGGATTTCCTATAGGAGGTAGATGCCCGCTTTAGTTGTAGGTGACTTCCAAGCACGAGGCTGCAAAATGCCTTTGGCCTCAATTTAGTCATTCATGGTCGCTTTTCTTTTTTCTTTCCTTTTTTTTTTGTCCCCCCCAAATTGCTTACTCTGATTTCAATGCATACTGTGAGTGTCTCACAATGTGCATTAGAAAATAATGCCTAGTACACACTATTAAAAAAAACTGACTGGTCCGAGCCGCTGTACTAATGATCCGATGTTAGTACAGCGATCTCTCCCCCCGCCAAGCTGTTGTGTTCTGACAGAAGGACGCCCCCCCCCCCCCCTTGCGAGTACACTTCGATCAGCACTCTTTGCCATTGGCTGAGAGCATTAATCAGAAGCCAGTCAGCTGCTGGTTTTCCAGCATGCTCATCCAATAAGCCAGCCAATTGGCCGGCTTCTGTCAGACCAGGTGCCATACACACGGGCCGAATGTCGGCTTTTTTTTTTTTTTTTTTTTGAAGCTGTTCATGTCGCCCAACATTCGGCCCGTGTGTACGGGACTTAAATCGGCCCTAGACCGTACGCAAGTTTACTTTCTACCCCCCCCTCTGCTGTCACATTTGGCACCTTTCCGTGGGGAGTGGGTACCGGTTTTTGACAGGTACCCGTCCCCACTTCTGTGTGACCCTCGCTGTGGCGAGGTCCTCTAGAAGTTCAGCCCCCCTGCCTCCTTCCCTGCTCTGGAAAGAGGCGGTGGGCTGAATGTCTAGAGGACCTCGCCGCAGCAAGGGTCACTCAGAAGTGGGGACGGGTACCTGTCAAAAAGTGGTAACCCCCCCCCCCCCCGAAAGGTGCCAAATGTGGCAGTAGAGGGGGGGTAGGAAGTAAACGTGTGTACGGTCTAGGGCCGATTTAAGTCCCGAATGTTGGGCGACATGAGCAGCTTCAAAAAAAAAAAAAAGCCGACGTGTATGGCACCTGGTCTGACAGAAGCCGGCCGTTTGGCTGGCGTGTCGGATGAGCATGCTGGAAAACCAGCAGCTGACCGGCTCCTGATCAACATTGAATGAGCATGCCGCAAGGCTTCACTGACGGTTTCCCGAACAAGGAATGGCGGCGGCAGCACCCAATCGGATTGAGTGCGGACATCGCAGGATCCCTGGACAGGTAAGTGTCCCAATGGTAAAGGTCAGCCGCTACAATATTTGTAGCGGCTGACTTTTTACATTTTTTGATGGGGGGGCTGGAGCTCTGCTTTTAAAGGTGCTCCAGTCTGTGTTTAAAAAAAATAAAAGTCAGCAGCTAAAAATACTGTAGCTGCTGACTTTTAATATAAGGACACTTACCTGTCCAGGGATCCTGCAACGTTGACACCCGGTGTAGGCTCCGGCATTGCAAGTAAGGGAAACCAGCAGTGAAGCCTTCAGGCTTCAAAGCTGGTTTCCTACTGCGCACGTGTGAGTTGCGCTGCACTTTCTGAATGGTCGCCTTTTGGGTGGAGCTCTGCTTTAGGCTGGGGTTTGGACATCCTGTGGCCACTGCTCACAAGCAGGGGTCCGGTACGTCCCTATTCTCTGATTCGAGTGTGACTCAGGTTCGAATTTCTGACTGAGTTTGCACTCGATTCGGAGCCAAAGACTCACAGGACCCTTTTCAAATCTGGACCGTGGCCGCCCTGGAGTTGCGTAAATCGACTCTCGATGTCATGCGAATTGGCTTCGGAAAAACTCCACTTCCAATTGGCATAAGTGTAAACCCAGCCTCAAGGCTAGTCAGAGCCCACCTCCTTTCCTGGCTGAAGGACATCCAGCATCATCTACCATTTCCTCCCCAGGGTGTCTACGGCCTGCCCCCATTCACTCTAGGGTGGTCTCCATGCAAAGGCAGTCAGCCTAGGAACACCCACTCCTCCAGAATGACCTCTGCCCATCACGGCATTTGGAGATTTGCATAACTCTCAAAAGTTGATGGGTTCGCCCATCAACAGTGACTGGTGGTCACTGGAAAGTGGTTGAAAGAATGAAAATTGGTTACTGTATGTCCAAAGACAGAGCGATTTTTCTTTTCTTGCAACCACTTGGGTACTTTCAGCCTGGTAATGCGTGGTTCCAATCTCGGCTGGTTCAGCAGGAACAGTCTTTGGCTGTCTTTAGACTAGAAGAAGCCTGTGCAACCAAAGCTGGGCAGTTTGTCAGAAAGCTGGATTTGATAATGTGGGGGCCGGCTCAGGGACTACGGAGTTCAGATACACTGGCAATTTTCAATTTTTTTTTTCTTTTTTGTAATGCCAAAATCTCTTGCAACAGTAACTTGTTTAATTCTTACTCTCTACTCTAACTTTACTTTTGAATAAAAGTGGAGCGGAAACCCTGAAACGACCTTCACTGACTGGACTGAAGCTACTGAAAGGCGCTACATTTGAGTAAAACCCCACCCCACCCATGGTAGCAGAACAAAGATATATAATTGTCTATAGAGTATTGCACATGTATATTTATTTATATTGACATAGAAGATCTACGGCTCCTCTCATGTGTGGAGTGATCTTCGAGTGGACCCTTACCTTTCGGTAATGGGTTATAGATTAGACTTCTCTCATTATAGGGGGAGAACATTAATCTACAGATTGCAGTTGTCAACTGCTTAAGGTGGTTGTAACCCTCACATACACCCAGTGAAATGACTGGCCTCAGGTGATGCACAGAGATTAAACAAATTCTTCTACGTGCATTGTACCTGTTTATCTACAGCCGTCTTTCCCCTACATTCATTCAAACTGCAGAATTTGCACAGGATCTCTCATCTCTTAAAACAGGGAGCTGAAGTTCCACCAGTGAAAAGAGCTCTGGCGGCAAGAAACACCCCCCCCCCCCCCCCAATATCCCCCTGCACACAGAAACAGAGCTGAGGCTGTTAATCTGCTTGAGGTCCCTCCCCTGTCACCTTTTTATCTCTTGGTGTCAGGAAAACTTGTCAGAAGTGACTCATGCAGATGGTAAAGGAAGGAGGCAGCAGACAGAGATGATACTTGGTGCTCTGGATTGAGGCAAGCACACACTATAGAGCAGTGGTCACCAGCCTTTTGGTCCTTACTGCTCACTAAACTCACAATTTTGAATACGTGGACTACTAACATTAATTTTACATGCCTTCTACACACAATGCTCCGGCTTTCTGCCCCTCTCCCCCTGGATCACACTGCTGCCTTGTACACTCAATGTTCTGGCTCTCTACCCCCCTCCCCCTTGATCACACTGCTGCCTTATACACACAATGCTCTAGCTCTCTGCCCCCCTCCTCTGGATAACACTGCTGTCTTATACACACAATGCTCCAGGTCTCTGCCCCCCTCCCCCTGGATAACACTGCTGCCTTATACACACAATGCTCCGGCTCTCTGTCCCCTTCCCTTGGATCACACTGCTGCCTTATACACACAACGCTTTGGCTCTCTACCCCCCCCTCCCCTGGATAACACTGCTACCTTATACACACAATGCTCCGGCTCTCTGCCCCCCTCCCCCTGGATCACACTGTTGCCTTATACACACACGATGCTCTGGCTCTCTGCCCCCCTCCTCTGGATAACAATATTTATGGACCTGACTGTACATTTTGGACTTAACGTCCCGTGGGCAATGAATTGTGGTTTTGCATGTACTATTTGGGACTGAGACACACCTTTCTGCCATGTATACCGGCTCTTCTTGTGTTACACTGCTGCCTTATACGCACAATGCTCTGGCTCTGCCCCCCCCCTCCCCCTGGATTACACTGCTGCCTCATACACACAATGATTTGGCTCTCTGCCCCCCACCCCCACCCCCTGCACTCTGCATCACGCTGCTGCCTTACAGAGACTGATCATTGGATTTCGCCTTCTTATCCAGCCATGTGCTCGAGCTCCGTGCTCCCTCCTATAGTCTGTCATTGAAAGCCCCACCCCCTTTATCTCCCTCTCTCTGCACTACTCCCAGTGCCTCTCTCTGAGTTCACAGGAGCCGGAACTACAGAGGAGGTACCGGGTGTCAATGTGTGCTGACAGTATTGACTGTTGGCATGCATTGAGAACACTGGAAACAACGTTGAGCTGTATACATCCGCCACAATGTTGCTTTTTGGAGCAGAACCCCTGGTAACCACCAAATTTTTCTTGTGGTCCATCAGTGGTTGGCAACTGTTGCTAGAGAGGGATTTGTTCATATTTCATGTCTGAGGTTTACAACCACTTTAAGGTAGAAGTTTCATTGTTTGCTGGTGTTTGGCTCAAGCACCCATACATACCTGCATTTGGAAAAAAAAAAACCAAACAAACACCCATGCTTGCCAAGCCCTTTAGAGTCCTGAAAATCAGTGGAACAGGGACCATTGGAAAGTGTGAAGGATGCAGAGTCATGAAGGTCTGGCATGACCGATGGAGGCCCTTTTTTCACAGCACACAAAATGGCTGCCGCACCGTTAAGGCGACAGCTCCACTCCGAGGAAAGCCGTGCAGTTCATTGACATGGTTTCTTCGTGTAATGGAGCCTTTTGATGGAGTGCGTTACAAGCCTTGTAGTTGATGCTGTGGCGAAGATTCATGAGAACACGGTGGACATGAGTTGCGTATTTGTCACAGTTACCCAAGTGAATGGTCTCGTAATGCCTCGCTGGCGCTGGCTGCATCTGGGGGGAGATGATCTATTTTCATGTGTTGGTTTTTATGTGAAATATAAGTCATCCGGAGCCAACAATGTTTCAGCTTCATTGCTTCATCTTGTACATCGGGACTTCCCAGCAGTCCTCGCTTCATGTCTACTTATTGTGACTGAGCAGTGCCGTTTCTGCGCCATTAAAAGGGTTAAACTGAATTGTTTTAGCCAGATGGAGTTTAACTAGTTTATCTTCTTTATGGCGCTGTTTGATTTAAGTCGAGGCTTCATCAAGGCTCTACCAGTCTTCGGGGTTAGTGACGGTGTGAAGAGTGCAAAGGTGAGGAGGCAGCCCTGTGTCCTCTCCACAATAGACCTATCCCCAGAACTGCATTGCACCCTACTAAGAATATATGTAAAAGGGAAATAAAGCTTTTTTTTTTTTTTTTTTTGCTTTTAACATTTTTGCCCATTTTTTGCAACATGAGGCTGAACACCAAATGGGAAAAAAAAATTATTGGGTTTAAAAAATTTTTAAACCTTAAAAGCTTAATCCATTATATATTTAGACCAGTAGTAGTCAACTTTCTTGATATGGGGGGGGGCCCCAAGTGGAGCCCTCGACATTACCAAAAGGCAGCAGATACAATTCAGTGAATATTCATTACCAGAGACAGCAGACACACAAAAGGAAATAGTCTACAACAATGGTCATGATACAAATGCTGGCCAGAGACTGCGGACATGGTACCAGAGATGGTCGGAGACTGCGGACATGGTACCAGAGATGGTCGGAGTCTTCAGACATGGTACCAGAGATGGTCGGAGTCTGGGGACACGGTACCGAAGATGGTCGGAGACTGCGGACACAGTACCGGAGATGGTCGGAGTCTGCGGACACAGTACCGGAGATGGTCGGAGACTGCGGACACGGTACCGAAGATGGTCAGAGACTGCGGACACTGTACCAGAGATGGTCGGAGTCTGCGGACACGGTACTAGAGATGGTCGGAGTCTGCAGACATGGTACCAGAGATGGTCGGAGTCTGCGGACATGGTACCAGAGATGGTCGGAGTCTGGGGACATGGTACCAGAGATGGTCGGAGACTGTGGAATTTGCACCAGAGATGGTCGGAGACTGTGGACATGGTACCAGAGATGGTCAGAGACTGTGGACATGGTACCAGAGATGGTCGGAGTCTGGGGACATGGTACCAGAGATGGTCGGAGTCTGGGGACATGGTACCAGAGATGGTCGGAGTCTGGGGACATGGTACCAGAGATGGTCGGAGTCTGGGGACATGGTACCAGAGATGGTCGGAGTCTGGGGACATGGTACCAGAGATGGTCGGAGTCTGGGGACATGGTACCAGAGATGGTCGGAGTCTGGGGACATGGTACCAGAGATGGTCGGAGTCTGGGGACATGGTACCAGAGATGGTCGGAGTCTGGGGACATGGTACCAGAGATGGTCGGAGTCTGGGGACATGGTACCAGAGATGGTCGGAGTCTGGGGACATGGTACCAGAGATGGTCGGAGTCTGGGGACATGGTACCAGAGATGGTCGGAGTCTGGGGACACGGTACCGGAGATGGCCGAGATACTGCGGACACGGTACCGGAGATGGCCGAGATACTGCGGACACGGTACCGGAGATGGCCGAGATACTGCGGACACGGTACTGGAGATGGTCTGACTTGTGTGTCTGTCGGACGAGCATGCTGGAAAACCAGCAGCTGACTGACTCCTGATCAGCGCTCTTAGCCAATGTTCACCTCCCTATCAGACCACAACAGCTCAGCAGGGGAGATCAAACGGGCTCCGACAGTTTAGATTTTTTCCGTTCAAAAAAAAAAAAAAAAAGTGTGTACCAGGCTTTAGTGTCTTCAGGTGCTCTGGGGGTCACACAAAAAGTACCAAAGGGTTGCAGGCTGGGCACCAAGGATTTATTCATATTTAGGGTGTAACTAGAAGCATTGTCCATACAACAGCCCCAAAGTCCAAACCACTCCTCTATCCTTCTCTGAATCTCAGGGTACCTTTTCTGGCTGCTTTTTGTGTTAACCAAGTATCAGCATTGTCACCTGGCCTCTCTCTCCTGTTTACCATGGTCATTTGCACACTGCTACTACTACTCGCTGGGTGTTTGCTGTTTTTCTAGTCATCATCTTAAACTCTAGAGCCACCATTTTGAAAAAAAAATGTATGCACTTTCCCTGTTTTAATATTTGGCATAGCAAAACCTGAACCTCTTTGAAAATGTCTGCCGGTTCTGTTTTTTTTTTTTTTTTTTTTTTTTTTTTTTTTTTGCAGCTACACAATTCTGTCTGGGTGTTCATGTCACCAAGTGACTGTACAAAACAAAGTGCCCTCTGGGTAGATAATGAAAACTGTGGTTAGAAGTTCAGTTTTTAAAATATTAGGACTTTTGGTCACAGTCGGTTTACACAAAATACCCAACCTTCCCTGGTTGGGTAATTATTTTCCAAGTAAAGTAAATCACACCCACTTAATGGTACAACCCTTAACTCTCCTGAAACATGAACAGCCCTTCGTAGATCCACGTCATAGCCATCGATCTACCTTAACCCCAGTCACAAGACAACCCTTTATTTGTACCTGGAGTATCGGGCAGAACATTCTGCCCACTTTTTTAATGACCAATCAAACTCGCCTTTGAATTTTTATAGACTGCACGGGATGGAAATCCATCCGAAATATTTAATGACCAATAGCTACTCCTTTACCTCTATGGAGCTCCCTCCAAATTCAAAATTTTTTAACACACAGCAACAAGATACCAAAGCATCATTCTCAAATTTGACTAATGCTGCAAAGGCCTGAATACCTATAATGTGGAAGTCGCCATATTCTCCATCCTTGAGAATGTGGATTTTCAGGGTTAGTGTGTGTCTTTCCCTTGAACAAAAATATCATATTTTGCTCTAATAAAGCTTTGATTAAAGAGTAGGATGCAAGAAACCAGGTTTAAACTGTCGTGAGTGTGACAACCCTATCGATGGTATAGAGCAGAGGTCTCCACACCTTTTTAAACAAGGGGGCAGTTTACTCTCCTTCAGACTTTAGCCAGTGGGAGCAGAAAATGCCTCAGGCTTGGTGGTCAGTGAGAGTAAACAATTACGTAGCATCTGTGGTCAGTAGGAGGCGGAATAATGCTCCATCATTGGTTTTAATGGTAGGAATAGTGCGCCATCATTGGCGTCAGTGGAAGGAATAGTGTCTCATCATTGGTGTCAGTGGGAGGAATAGTGCCCTATTGTTGGCATCAAGGGTTGAAATAGTGCCTCATCATTGGTGTCAGTGGAAGGGATAGTGTTCAAATGTTTATATCAGTGGAAGAAAGTATGGCCCATCGTTGGTTTCAGTGTAAGGAATAGTGCCCCGCTTTTGCTGAAAGGAATTTTTAACCCACTGTTAGAGTTGGTGGAAAGAATAGTGCCTTATCTTTTGGTGTCAGTAGAAGGAAATACTAGCCTTGGGGCCTTATGTGGCACCAAGAGCCGCATAAAGGCAAGCAATGGGCCACATTTGGCCCTTGGGCCACAGTTTGGAGACCACTGGTTGAAAGTATCGGCCCTGTCTCATAAAACATATCCCCAAAGCTCTCCCTTATGTTGGCATTGCCACAAAAGCACTGGCATATATATCCACATCTTTTGTGATTGCCCCATCCTCAAGCCATTTAGGGATGAAGTAATTTTTTTGTTTCTGTTTACCGTAACCAACATTGATCTTTGCAAGAACCTAGGTTCCCTCCCCCTTTATTAGGCCCCTGTCCCAGTGACGAGCTACCAAAGCTTCATTCTCAAATTTGATTACTGCTGCAAAGGCCCGAATACACATAATGTGGAAGTCATCTCCTCCATCCTACGGAATATGGGTTTTCAAGGTCCAGGAAATCCAAAGCATGGCAGATCCTATGGATTCCCTACCTATACTATTGGGGAGAAAAAAATTGCAAGACCTGATCCTATTAGATTGACTTTGTCTTCACCTAATTATATCTGAGCTCTTTCTACTTAAAATGGAACTTTAGTCAGAAAATTAGGTCCTGCTAGATTACTTTAGGCTTGCCCCTTTTGCAGGTATAGCTATGTAAAACATTTTAAAATAAGTGCCTATACTGTTGAGAATTCAGTATTGCACAGTCTCTCCCTGCTCTACACATGCTCAGTTGTCTATTCTCTGCCATGTGCCTACAATCAGAGCCACTAGAGGCCGATCTGCTGACGGCTTTAAGATTTATTGTTGCTGAAGGGGGAAGAAAGCAACAGAAATGACAGACTGCAGAGGGAACACAGATTAGGGTGTCCAAGAAAAGCAGGAGAGGTGATAAGATAAACGCTGCTGCATGGGAGACACAAAAGAGTTACCCTTATATGGATAGTCTCGTCTTCTCTCTGTGAATCTCTCTCCTTTTCTCCCTCATGGTTGCCTGTGAACTTCAGCACTGTAAAGCTTCTATCAGCCTTCCCCTGTAGCTGTGCCGAGACATACAATCAAGGCTGGAAATGTACATATTTTAATTTAAGAAAGTGACTTATAATTTTTGAAACCAAGGTGAGGGGGGAGAGTTTACAATAAGGAAGTGACTGCTCTGGGCTTCAACAAAATGGCAGCCTCCAGCAAAAAGAAACCAAGAGCAATGCTGGTGGCAATTTACAGCACTCGCTAATTTTGGTAGAATAATTACTAATGTGGAATGTATATTCTTTTGTTAAAGAACGTTGTTATTCTCATACTGGGTAAAGTTACGCTGTCCCTCAGGGGTGCAGACTCAACTCTTCCCCCTCTTTACCCCATCTGTTCCCCTTAACATGTCTCCCTTGGCTATCTTTCTTCCCTCCTACCCCAGTACAATATTGGCAGGGACTGTCTTCTTATGCCAATCAGGGCTTTCTTACCTCCATGCTCTATTCATTCTCTCCCTGATGAATGTAAGCCTACAGAATTACACAAATCTATACCTGGCCCCTCTAAGTAACTAAGGGCAATGCCATCGGTCATGCAGCAGATACTCTAATTACTTGTTGTGATAAATGCTAATCGTTTGTAGCTCCCTATTTAGGTACACATTTGTCTATATAAAGTTCCACAGGTAACAGTGCATGTCAGAGCACAAACCAAGGCATGAAGTGCAAGGAATTGTCTGTAAACCTGCAAGACAGGATTGTATGGAGGCACAGATCTGGGGAAGGGTACAGAAAAATGTCTGCAGCATTGAAGGTCCCAATAAGCACAGTGGCCTCCATCATCCATAAATGGAAGAAGTTCGGAACCACCAGGACTCTTCCTAGAGCGATCGGGGGAGAAGGGCCTTAGTCAGGGAGGTGACCAAGAACCCAATGCTCACTCTGACAGAACTCCAGCGTTTCTCTGTAAAGAAAGGAGAACCTTCCAGAAGAACAACCATCTTTGCAGCACTCCACCAATCAGGCCTGTATGGTAGAATGGCCAGACGGAAGCTACTCCTCAGTAAAAGGCACATGACAGCCCGCCTGGAGTTTGCCAAAAGGCACCTGACGGGCCGTCAGACCATGAGAAACAAAATTCTCTGGTCTGATGAAACAAAGATTGAACTCTTTGGCCTGAATAGCAAACGTCATGTCTGGAGGAAACCAGACACTGCTCATCACTTGGCCAATACCATCCCTACAGTAAACCATGGTGGTGGCAGCATCATGCTGTGGGGATGTTTAACAGCAGGAACTGAGAGACTAGTCAGGATCGAGGGAATGATGAATGCAGCAATGTACAGAGACATTCTTGAAGAAAACCTGCAGCAGAGCACTCTGGACCTCAGACTGGGGCCAAGGTTCATCTTCCAACAAGACAACGACCCTAAGCACAAAGGAGTGGCTACGGGACAGCTCTGTGAATGTCCGTGAGTGGCCCAGACAGAGCCCAGACTTGAACCCGATTGAACATCTCTGGAGAGATCTGAAAATGTCTGTGCACCGACGCTCCCCTATCCAACCTGATGGAGCTTGAGAGGTCCTGCAAAGAAGAATGGGAGATACTGTCCAAAAATAGGTGTGCCAAGCTTGTAGCGTCATACTCAAAAAGACTTGAGGCCGTAATTGGTGCCAAAGGAGCTTCACCAAACTATTAAGCAATTAGGCTGTGATACTTCTGTACATGGGATATTTTTTTCGTTTTTTTATTTTTAATAGATTTGCAAAGATTTCAAACAAACTTCTTTCACCGTTGTCATTGTGGGGGATTGTTTGTGGAAATGTGAGGAAAATAATGAATTCAATCCATTTTGGAATTAGGCTGTAACATTAAAAAAATGTGGAAAAAGTGAAGCGCCGTGAATACTTTCCGGATGCACTGTATTGTGGTTTGTTTTTATGTCGGAGAACATTTCGTGATACTATCCCAATGCCTCCTATACCTTTTTCCACTACCTGTCTCCTATGTCTGTGCCTTATTCCTTTCCCCCCTACTCTTGTATTTTCTGTAGATTTGAAAATCTGAATGAAAAAAAAATTAAAAACACTTCCGTTTTATAGATTCCATTTAACGTCTCAACATTCAGCATCCTTATTTTCTACAAAACCTGAATAATGCTTTTAGTGAGAAAATGTTGTTGTGCTGGGACGACACATTTAGTGCGATTCTGGTGAATTTTCCCTTTTGACAGCTGGCAAAGACGGCAAAGCAACTGGCACCACCTACAGCCGGTCAATATGTAGTGCAGCCCATGTAGAATGCACTGGACTTGTTGCCCTTGACATAAAGGCAGCCATTGTGTAAGCCAAAGCTGTAGGGGGAGGCAAACCAGACCAGCAACTCCTATAAGACATTACTGCGGCTCAAGCGTCCTGCATGGATCTCTGAGTCTGATAGTGTAACTGTCTGTATTCCCTAGGGCAGCCAGTCAGCATCTTCATTCTGTAACCTGTAATGAAAAATATGAGATGGTTGGTTGCTTTGGATCTCACAGCTTTTAACCACTTCCATAGTGGACCGATTCTGGCGTTCCTCTCCTACACGTAAAAATCATCCTTTTTTTTTTTTTTTTTGCTAGAAAATTACTCAGAACCCCCAAACGTTATATATATTTTTAGCAGAGACCCTAGGGAATAAAATGACGGTCGTTTCAATTTTTATGTCACACGGTATGTGCACAGCAATTTTTCAAATAGAATTTTTTGGGTTAAAAAAAGAAACACTCATGAATTAAAAAAAAAAAAAAAAACCCACAATATTCACCCCAATTTTTTTGTATAATGTGAAAGATTTTACGCCAAGTAAATAGATACCTAACATGTCATGCTTTAAATTCGCGCACACTCGTGGCATGGCGACACCACATGGTGATGGGTGGGTGCTTAAAAAAAAAATAAAAAAAAAACTTTTTTTTTTTTTTTTTTTTTACACTTTCCCTTTTTTTCTTTTTTGATTACTTTTATTCATATTGCAAGGAATGTAAACCTCTCTTGTAATAAGAATAGGGCATGACAAGTCCTCTTTACAGATTTGGGGTCTAGAAGTCCCCAGAACTCTCCTCCTATGCTGGAAAGCCTGAGATTAAAAAAAAAATCAGCAAAAAAACAGCAGTGTTTATATCTGCTAGCGCTGGAAGTTATGTCATGACATCGCTTATGGCCTCCGAGGGTCATAGAGATGGCACCCAGCTATGTGGTATACCGCCGGCAGATTCACAATGCTGCATCCACCTAGGCAGGTATGATTCTTAAATAAAAAAAAAAACAAACAAAAAAAAACAAAACATACTTTTCGCTTAAAACCAGGTGGCTGAGCTGCAGTTTTACAGCCCACCTGAATACAAACATCCAGCCACTCCAAGGTTTATCACCTACTCACCCCCCTGTCGGATGCCCTCTGAAAACTCATTCAAACATCACTCTTCAGAGGCTACCCCGCATGTGAACAAGCCCTTAAACCCCTAGTTGCTATTTCATAATTATTATTAATATTTTCTATTCTAGTACCAGTTCAAGTGTAGCTGGGTGAATGGTCCAGTTCAGAGTGACCAGTTCCAGTATAGTTGGGTGAATTTTCTAGTTCAAGGGTACCAGTTCCAGGGTAGTTGGGTGAATGGTCTAGTTCAGTGATGGCGAACCTTGGCACCCCAGATGTTCTGAAACTACATTTCCCATGATGCTCATGCACTCTGTAGTGTAGTTGAGCATCATGGGAAATGTAGTTCCAAAACATCTGGAGTGCCAAGTTTCGCCATTAATGGTCTAGTTCAAGGGTACCAGTTCCAGTGTAGTTGGGTCAATGGTCTAGTTCAAGGTGACAAGTTCCATTGTAGCTGGGTCAATGGGCCAGTTCACATGGTCTCCAGTTCCAGTGTAGCTGGATGAATGGCCAAGTTTACTGAGTGTCCAGTTCCAGTGTAGCTGGATGAATGGCCCAGTTTACAGAGTGTCCAGTTCCAGTGTAGCTGGATGAATGGCCAAGTTTACAGAGTGTCCAGCTCCAGTGTAGCTGGATGAATGGCCAAGTTCACAGGGTCTCCAGTTCCAGTGTAGCTGGATGAATGGCCCAGTTTACAGAGTATCCAGTTCCAGTGTAGCTGGATGAATGGCCAGTTCACAGGGTCTCCAGTTCCAGTGTAGCTGGATGAATGGTCCAGTTTACGGAGTGTCCAGCTCCATTGTAGCTGGATGAATGGCCAGTTCACAGGGTCTCCAGTTCCAGTGTAGCTGGATGAATGGCCATGTTTACGGAGTGTCCAGTTCCAGTGTAGCTGGATGAATGGCCCAGTTTATGGAGTGTCCAGTTCCAGTGTAGCTGGATGAATGGCCATGTTTACGGAGTGTCCAGCTCCAGTGTAGCTGGATGAATGGCCATGTTTACGGAGTGTCCAGTTCCAGTGTAACTGGATGAATGGCCAAGTTTACGGAGTGCCCAGTTCCAGTGTAGCTGGAGGAATGGTCCAGTTTGCAGGGTGTCCAGTTCCAGTGTAGCTGGGTAAATTCCCCAGTTTGTGAAATGACCAGTTTGTAGCTGGGTGGCTTGGGACTAAAGCCCTAATTTTCCAGTATAAGCTTTCAGAACAGCTCTGACTTTGTCTGGTCTTAGAGCTACGCAGCGAACATCACACGAGACGCATCTTTTCTCTGAAGAGTCGCTTCATGGTACTGTCGCTTAGGACTCACAAAAGGAGTTCAAAGTGAGGGGAATTTACAAGGAGAATTCCCCGGAGCCTTATATCAAAAAAGGAAGGGAAAAAAGATCAATTTTTAAACTTGAAACCCTTGTAAAAGGCACGGCATTAGCAGCAAAATGCGTATTTGAATGCCTTGTAGGTTTGGCTTTGAAAGGGAAGTAAACAGTCTTTGCTTTTATACGTGGATGGAAAGTTTCCTGCAGTCTGACAGAGAAGCTTTTTTTTCTTCATCTTAAGGTCTTTTTTACACCATGAAACAATGGCAACCAGTCTGAAAAACGCGTGCGTTCACATGTTCCTCCTCTGTCAGCTGCTCATCTTCAGCAATTGAAAGACACTGACAAGCAAAGCAGATAAAGTCCCATGTGAACTGCCGTTTGGACTTTCTTGAACCCCAATTTAATGGCATTTAGCTCGCAAAAGTATGATGTGTAATACAATTTTATCTTTTTTTTTAAATAAAAAAAAACTGCTTTCACCTTTGTTTTCATCCTTTGGTGTATTCAGTGCTGCTGATCTTCTGCAGCCTCTTTGAAGCTGCTTTCTGTCTCCAATGCACTCCAGAGATGGTTACACGACATTTCTCATGGTCAGTTTCCTGATGGTGACAACTATGGACCATGCCTGTAAATTGTGCAGGAGGGCAGCTGGGAGACAGAGTACCAGATCACTCCATTAAAGACCTAACTAGTCTTAAAAAGCCCCCCCCCCCCCTCCTAACATCTATGCTAACTAACCTGTGTAAGAAGGAGTTATATACTTGAATATTTTTCAACCGGCTCCGGCTCAGTCACCTGATCCAGCTCCCAGCAGCTGCAGGGGAGAGGAGGGAGCGCCAACAACGGATGGACCATAGAAGCTATGGGTGACATCAATGTGCCAGGCTTTGATGGCCATTATCGAGCGCTCTCTCCTCCCCCCTGCAACTGCCTCTGGCTGACACACGGGATCACGTGGCCAGACTGGAGCGGGCTGAAAATGGATAAGTGTATGTACTGTGTATGTATATGTTGTGTATTGAACAAAACCATTCATGTAAACATCAGTTACCCGCATAGAGGTTCTTCCACATCAACATGATTAGTCAACTGAAATTGCTGACTCCCTTGTCAGCTGCACTGCTGCTCTTCTTACCAGTCCCCGTGTCTGCGTTGCCCTGCTCTGCTGGGTCAATTGGTTCACTTGGCCTCTAGTTGCAACGCCCTGCTGCTCGGCCCAATCCTGGCTTCTGGATCAGGGTTCTCCTGACACACCCATAGGAGCCCATCTTACTCCTGGAATGAAACTTCCTGGCTTGGGCACCTCTGACTCCTGGGTAAGTTCCTCTACCTTCAGACTGGGAGCAGCCTACACACTGGGAGCCACCGCCAAACTGGAAGCCTCAAGCTATTCTTGGGTATATAACGATCCCACACACCTGGGACCCAGCTGTCTGGGGTGCTTCTGACCCCTGGTTGAGACCTCCTGTCTGTCGAGACCGGGAATTCAATCCTCTGACTCCTGGTTGAGACCTTCTGTCTCTCTTGACTCCTGGCTGGAGCACCGTTGACCCCTGGGTGAGACCTCCTGCCTCCAAACTGGGAGACCTTAGCTATTAGGCTTGGGTATATAACAATCCCACACACCTGGGACCCAGCTGTCTGGGGTGCCTGGGACCCAGCTGTCTAGGGTGCCTCTGACCCCTGGTTGAGACCTTCTGTCTCTCTTGACTCCTGGCTGGAGCACCGTTGACCCCTGGGTGAGACCTCCTGCCTCCAAACTGGGAGACTTTAGCTATTAGGCTTGAGTATATAACGACTCTGCACACCTGTGTACACACAGAGGCTGCAGGCACCCAGTAAAATCCGGACACAGGATTGAAGGTTCCGTCCCACCCAATATGCTTTGGAACCTTCCAGCTCCAGGCCCCAATCTGGGACTACAGAATCCAACAACAAATACACAGCTTTCTTCACTCAAAAATGATAGTGTAGAACTTCACATTAAAGGAGTTGTAAAGTCAGAAGGTCTTTTATCTTCATGCATTCTGTGTATGAAGATAAAAAGCCTTCCGTGTGCAGCAGCCCCCCTAATGCTTGCCGGGGCCCCATCTCCGTCCAGCGTTGTCCACGAGTGTCTCAGCCATCCGAGACTCTCCCTCCTGATTTGGCTGAGACACAGCAGCGGTGCCATTGGCTCCCATTGCTGTCAGTCAGCCAATCAGGATAGACAAGGGACCGGCCGAAGTTCCATGTCTGAATGGACACAGGAAGCAGTGACTCGGCTTGGGTGCCCCTATGGCAAGCTGCTTGCCGTGGGGGCACTAAACAGGGGGGAGGGGCCAGGAGCACAGCTGGCTGGTTTCTGGCCTAGGCCCAAATTATGTCATACATCCCAGGATTCTTCAGGAGGAGGAGGGTCTTTCTCATCTAAGCACCCCCTCCTGCCTGCATGTGTGAGCCAAGGGCAGATGGATTTTAGGAAGTAAATGTTACATGAATCATCTGCCCTTACTCAAGATGGCCACATCTAGAAATGCTGGGTGGAGTGTTTTTCAAAGTGATTTCTCAATAAAATAAAGCATGGAGACATAGACACAAGCAATAGAAGAATGCACACCAGTCTCGTGCATTACTGTATAACTATTTTAATGCATTTAAAAAAGAAATCCAATATACTCACAAAGAGGCTGATACAGGCATGAATGAACACTGTGCCATTGACCAAATGTCCATCGAGTGGGGCGTAGCTTATGCGCTTCGAGGGTTGTGCCCTCTTCCTCAGAGCTGTAAACATGGGCGGATGGGGGGAGTTTGCTTTGAATAATTAAAAATCGAATTAAACAGCGTTTTCAGTTCGCAGTGCTCAGATACAGTTTAGTCCAAAATGGAGGTATTGAGGCAGAAAGTTCTTAAAATTGGGAGCATTTTTTTGCCCTTCTTCTTCTTTTTTTTTTTTATGGCCATTTTTCCCTTTATACATTTGCTTACTATTAGGGGCACCTGGGCTCCGCCCCCTCTATCCACACCACCCCCTATATATATATATATATATATATATATATATATATATATATATATATATATATATATATATATATATATATATATATATATATATTTGTATAATGGATAGATTTCATGCATAGCAGGAATCTATCCACGGACACCGCGGCCACCCCCTATTAATACGTCTGGCCCCTTTTAGGACGCCGGGCTCCTCAATTACAGTGGGCGGGGTTTTTGTTTTTTAAGCACCCGATTAGAGCCATAGGCTCTAATAGGCTTCAGAATAGGATGGGCTTGTGGCACAGATACATTGCGCCATGAGCCCACCCAGGTGTTACAACAGTGAATGAATATTCGCTGTTGAAACATTTAATCCTCAGTCCGGCCAATCAGAAGCGGGTGTGAGACCCGTTCCCCGATTGGCCCAAAAGAGAAGACCCCTGATTGGCCGCCAAGGATGAGGGAAGAAACAGAAGCCGCCATCCCCGCCGTGATGACCCGTTGAGAGCAGGGAAACGGGAGGCCTCCACCGTGCAGGGGAAGCCTCCGGTGAAACAATTGTCGGTGGCATACTGTTTGCCGCCACCCAAAAAAAATTACCACCGGCTGCCACTGCTTACTATGCACAAGAGTTTTTCCAATATCTGAAATGGAAATCTGTCACCCAGTTAGATGTCACTTCTATTTTCTACACTCCTTACACACAAGCAGGAGAACCGGATTGGTTACTCACAGTATATGTGCTTTCCTTTCAGAAAAACGTAATGTGTGCAAGGCCCAGTAAGTTTGATGTCACCTCTGAGTACAGAAAAGTTCAGGATTGGCTGAACTAGTTCTAGTGAATAACTGCTTTGCCCACTTGAAACGTATAATGAATACAAATTGAAATGTGTATTCCCGCTAGTGTTTTCATGGCTGCTCGTAAACCTCACATAGAGCCGGCTTAATCCAGGCAAGGCCCAGGCCTAAGGAATCCCGTAATGAAAAATGCCCCATAAATACCGCGGCTAATCACAGGAAGTAGGCCACGTGGATTAATTTGGGTACAGCATTCGTCATAATTGAATCTCTGAGGGATGGGAGGCCTGATGGATGGCGAGCCTCTCCTCCTGCGCTAAGAGCCGAGCGCGTCATCGGAAAAGGCCACAGCCACTGTAAAAGTGAAGGAAGCAATGCCATTAAGCTGCATGGCACCATAATGTGTTGTGTACATTCCCTCGGCTACAAAGTTAATCAGTTGACTGGATTTAGTGCGCCTCATTTCCTTTAATAGCTACGAGTTTGCTGATCCATCTCTTGCTTATCCGACTTTTCCTTTCTTTTTTTTTTTTCTAAATCTTAGCTACTTGGCTTTTAAAAGGGAAACTTGTCAGGATAGTGGTTATCTGTCACGATCGAGGCTACCATTGCTCAACTCCTAGAACTAGTTATAAGGGTTGAGAACAGCTCTCATGTGCCATGGAGTATACAGATTCTGAGAGTCGGGCAGTGGTATCCTTTTTGCAGGTAGAGCCTTCATCACACCAGAAGAAATTGTTAACAGAGAATTCATGATTGAAAAAAAGACAAACCTTTATACTCACCTAGGTGGATGCAGCATCGATCTGATCCTGCATCTGTCCCCCGCCGTCTCTGCAGAGAGAACTTAAGCGATCAAACACAGCTGATCACTCAGTTCTCCCCCTTCACTCTGAGCGGAGAGCTGTGACTGTCAGTCACTGGATCTCTGCTGTCCCCTTCAGTGCTCACTGGAGCTCTGGGCTGTGGAGGGGGTGGGAGTGGCTGCCATAGGCTCTTAGCGGATCGCTGAGAGGCTAAGCCAGGTGCTGATTCAGGCTTCTGGGTGCATCCTGACCACATAGTTGGGATCTTTCTCAAGCCAGGTCCGGCTGAGTGACATCAGCCGACAGTCTTTAGACCGCTGTTGGCTGAAAACGGGTCACAGAAGTGCATAATAAAATGCACTCCTGTGATCCACAGAAGAATTATGGCCAAAAAAGCTTTAACCGTACTGCTCCTTTTTAAATATATAACTTTTCCTGGACACAAGATCTGTACTCCTAGAGCAGTCTTTCTCAACCTTTTTAACTTGGAGGAACCCTTGAAATCACCTTTTGGCTCCAGGGCCCCCCTGCTAAAAATAAATTTAAAGCTCACAGTACGTTAGTGGGAAGAACGATCCTTACATTTTGTAGTCTTTGGGAAGAATCCCCCCTCAAGATTAGCTTAAAAGATCGTTGGTGTATACTCATCGGAGGGGCAGAAATTGCTTAATGCTCTAGGAGCCCCTAGCCGCCTCTGGAGGAACCCTTGGGTTCCATGGAACCTTGGTTGAGAAGTATTGTCCTAGACCATGGGTTATATGGCGCTATCTTCAGGTGATTGGATACTGGCAATATCTTTGTTGTGAATGCCCCACACACTCTATGGGACTCAAGATTTTTGCTAGAGATGGACTTCCTCATTTCCAGTGGAGAAGTTTCTACACCAATCCCTTTTTATTTTCATTTTCTAACTTGACTACACTTATACCAAGGTCCAACTGCTTATTGCCTCAGGGCACATTAGCAGTTTCCAGATTGGTTACCCTTGATGTGGATCTTGGGAACCGTATCCAGACGCTGTATCAGCAAGGCTGGCCTATGTTTGCTTTGAGCACTGGACCCTGCATTTGGTGCAACGAGTGTGGTTAGTCCCAGGGTGCTATACGGGTTCAGAGCCATGGTCCATTCCAATGGCAACTAGATCCTAAAAAAACCTTTGGGAGGTATGCCCACAATGTTGGGTGATGTTTGGTCCCCTCTGGGACATTGTACTAGGATAAATTCTTGAATCTCCCCTGAAGATCCTTTTTTGTAGTCCTCAGCACTCATGCTGTAGAGAAGGTCAGCACACTGAGACAATCATGGCTCTGTTGCTTTGCACAGCTTGAACATGTTTGTAGGAGAAGGGAGTAGAATGGTGACATTTCAAGACCTTCATTGTCCATTCTGAGGCTGGGGGCAGGTTGGTGACCAAGCTGCATTGCATAACTGCTGTGAAGAAAAGTGTGGTCATCATTCTGGCATTGCGGTCTAGAAGGATTTCCGAATGACAGAATTGGCTGTGCACAATTACACATTAGCAGAAAAAAATTAATGTACACAGTGGGGCAAAAAAGTATTTAGTCAGCCACCAATTGTGCAAGTTCTCCCGCTTAAAAAGATGAGAGAGGCCTGTAATTGTCATCATAGGTATACCTCAACTATGAGAGACAAAATGTGGAAACAAATCCAGACAATCACCAGTCTGATTTTTGAAAGAATTTATTTGCAAATTATGGTGGAAAATAAGTATTTGGTCAATACCAAAAGTTCATCTCAGTACTTTGTTATATATCCTTTGTTGGCAATGACAGAGGTCAAACGTTTTCTGTCTTCACAAAGTTGTCACACACTGTTGCTGGTATGTTGGCCCATTCCTCCATGCAGATCTCCTCTAGAGCAGTGATGTTTTGGGGCTGTCGCTGGGCAACACGGACTTTCAACTCCCTCCAAAGGTTTTCTATGGGGTTGAGATCTGGAGACTGGCTAGGCCACTCCAGGACCTTGAAATTCTTCTTACGAAGCCACTCCTTTGTTGCCCGGATGGTATGTTTGGGATCATTGTCATGAGTTGTGTTTCTACCAAACAGTTCTACTTTGGTTTCATCTGACCATATGACATTCTCTCAATCCTCTTCTGGATCATCCAAATGCTCTCTAGCAAACCTCAGAGGGGCCCGGACATGTACTGGCTTAAGCAGGGGGACACGTCTGGCACTGCAGGATCTGAGTCCCTGGCGGCGTAGTGTGTTACTGATGGTAGTCTTTGTTATGTTGGTCCCAGCTCTCTGCAGGTCATTCACTAGGTCCCCCCGTGTGGTTCTGGGATTTTTGCTCACTGTTCTTGTGATCATTTTGACCCCACGGGGTGAGATCTTGCGTGGAACCCCAGATCGAGGGAGATTATCAGTGGTCTTGTATGTCTTCCATTTTCTAATTATTGGTCCCACAGTTGATTTCTTCACACCAAGCTGCTTGCCTATTGCAGATTCAGTCTTCCCAGCCTGGTGCAGGTCTACAATTTTGTTTCTGGTGTCGTTTGACAGCTCTTTGGTCTTCACCATAGTGGAGTTTGGAGTGTGACTGCTTGAGGTTGTGGACAGGTGTCTTTTATACTGATAACAAGTTCAAACAGGTGCCATTAATACAGGTAATGAGTGGAGGACAGAGGAGCCTCTTAAAGAAGAAGATACAGGTCTGTGAGAGACAGAAATCTTGCTTGTTTGTAGGTGACCAAATACTTATTTTCCACCATAATTTGCAAATAAATTCTTTCAAAAATCAGACAATGTTATTGTCTGGATTTGTTTCCACATTTTGTCTCTCATAGTTGAGGTATACCTATGATGACAATTACAGGCCTCTCTCATCTTTTTAAGCGGGAGAACTTGCACAATTGGTGGCTGACTAAATACTTTTTTGCCCCACTGTATGTATTTCGGCTGTATAAATTTACCTGCTTTCAGCCTCTGTAGAAGCATTCTACCCTGTGTTGGCAACCCCTAATGCGACTAAACTAGAGGTTTCCAGACTTTCTAAACAAATGCTCCATCAGTGGTAGTAAACAATGCCTCAGACTGGTCAGTGGGAGTAAAGAAATTACATAGCACCTGTGGGCAGTAGGAGGACGGAATAGTGCCCCATCATTGGTATTCGTGTGAGGAATAGTGCCACATCATTGATGTCAAAGGAAGGAATAGTGATAGTTATCAGTGGGAGGACTAGTGCTCCATCATTAGTATTAATGGAAGGAATAGTGCCCCACTGTTATCAGTGGGAGGTATAGTGCTCCATCATTAGTATCAGTGGAAGGAATAGTGCCCCATCGTTTCTATTGGTGGGAGGTTTAGAACCCCATCATTGGTATCGAATATTGGGAGGAATAGTGCCCCATCATTAGTATTAATGGAAGGAATAGAGCCCCATCATTAGTATTGATAGAAGGAATAGAAGAACCCCATCATTGGTATCAGTGGAAGGAATAGTGCCTCATCACTGTCATCAATGGGAGGAATAGTGCCCCATTCTAGGTATAGGTGGAAGGAATAGTGCTCCATCAATTATCAGTGGAAGGAAAATAGCCCCATTGTGATACTCACCCAGGACAGAGGCTTTTGGAGGGGACTGGATGCTAGCCTTTTGTCTGCTGACTATCGGCCTTGGCATTTGAGGGAGCTACAAGCATTTAGGAAGATGTTTTGTTATGTAATGCAAAAGGACATGTGAAAAAGATGGAATGAGATCTGGAAAGCTCTGGGTCTTCTGTTGTCTACTAGTCTGAGGAGGGGGGAGATCACTGTTTTATTGTCTATCTGCTAGCAAACCATTGTGGGTTGTGGTTTATACTTGTAATAATGTGCATTGTACAATACACTGTATTCAGTATTGTAGGGGCTGAGAAGCCTGACCTGGAATGAGGTCACTAAATAGTCTGGGTGGGCACTGAGTTACCCAGTTGGCTACTTCTGTAATTAACGTAATGTTTATAGTATATGTTGGTTGTTTCTTAATTATGTTAATTCTATTTCTGTGTACAATATCCTTTGCATATGACAATGTAATCTGGCTCACCTGACCTGGTCTGGTATATATTCTGTGTGAGTTTTCAAATAAACAGTTCCAGCTTTGCAGCCAAACGAGTCCTGCCTAGTTCTTGGTTGCAATATGTGGCTATAATATCTGATATCTATGTTTAGACTGGAGGAAGCTGTATACTGATGGAAGCACTCAGCTGAGTCTGGGACGGGCACTGCCACACCCATCATTAGTATTAATGGAAGGAATAGTGCCCCAACGTTGGTATCAGTGGGGAGAATAGTTCCCAATTATTGGTGTTTGTGGGTGGTATAGTGTCCCATCATTGGTATCAGTGGAAGGAATAAAGGAATAGTGACCCATCATTGGTATCAGTGGGAGGAATAAAGGAATAGTGACCATCATTGGTATCAGTGGAAGGAATAAAGGAATAGTGGCCCATCATTGGTATCAGTGGAAGGAATAAAGGAATAGTGACCATCATTGGTATCAGTGGGAGGAATAAAGGAATAGTGACCACCATTGGTATCAGTGGGAGGAATAAAGGAATAGTGACCATCATTGGCATCAGTGGAAGGAATAAAGGAATAGTGACCCATCATTGGTATCAGTGGAAGGAATAAAGGAATAGTGACCATCATTGGCATCAGTGGAAGGAATAAAGGAATAGTGACCCATCATTGGTATCAGTGGCAGGAATAAAGGAATAGTGACCCATCATTGGTATCAGTGGGAGGAATAAAGGAATAGTGACCCATCATTGGTATCAGTGGGAGGAATAAAGGAATAGTGGCCCATCATTGGTATCAGTGGGGGGAGTAATGCCCCACTGTTGGTGTCAGTGGAAGGAATGGTACCTCATCCTGCTGTTCTAGGTTTATATGTACACTTCAGGGATCCTTTATTTTTTGTATTTTAATCCCCCTACCCCCCCCATGGGGGAAAAAGTTTCCAAATTACTACTCCTCTCCATGTTCCAATACTAGAGAGACTAGGGAGGAGTTGGGAGGATGCCCAAGCTCATCTCTACTTCGGAGTCCTCGCAGCCTTGCTGCAGGCAACAAAATGGACACTGCGCCGCCACTGTGGGCGAGCTTGATATTGATTGGATAGGATATAGAATCCTGAATGCTCTTGCAGCCCGTAGAAGAGTATCTCTGTGTATAAAGGATGAGTACACTTTATAAGTCAATTAGCTCCTGCTTTATGTTTTTAAGTTGTCCATGGTGAACTGCAACTTCTGTCTTCTCTCACAGGGAACAATAAGTGTTGGGATTGATGCTACGGAGCTGTTTGATCGCTATGAAGAAGAATTTGAGGACTTGCCAGGAAGCGGCTTTCCCCAGATTGAAATAAATCGTATGCACATCTCTCAGTCTATTGAGGTATTACACCGATAATTTCTCTCTGTGCTAAAATATGTTTGAATTTGCAAAGCAAAACAGCCCCTGCTCTACATTAAGCGTCATTCAATTTGTATTTAACATTAACTCATATTTATCAATGGGGAGCTGCAGTCTGATGGAAAAGTGGCATGTAGTTTTACAATGAAGAGCTGCTGAAATTATACATTACATTATACAATTTTCTTGATCGCATACAAATTGAAAGTGTTTAGGTCTGACCTCCACATTATATGGTTTTGGAAAATGTAAAGGAAAATTGTACAAGAAAATTGTATGGCCAGCCTTAGTGCATCATAGAGTGAGTGTAGGGGAAGGTACGTTTTTGTCTCAAAGGATGCAGAGTAGGGGTTCTATTGCATCATGGAGTAGGGGAAGGTCCTATTGCATTTGTGGAATATGAAAAAAGGGCGGGTGGCGGGTCATGTCTGCATCATTGGATTCAGGGGAGGGGGATTTCCTATTGCATTGTGACCTACAGAGGGGGGAGTCCTGTTGCATCATTAGATGCAGTGGAGTGATTGAGAGGGTCCTGTTAACTTGTAGGAGGGGGGGTCCAATAGCATCATGGAATGTACAGAAGGGTGGTCCTGTAGAAATACAGCATGTAGAGGGTAAGGTTCTGTGACGTTTTGGAATGCAGAGAGGGGGGGGAGTGTCTTGTGGCATTGTGGGATGCAGAGGAGCGGGGAGGTCCTGTAGCAACACAGGATGCAGACGTGGGGGAGGTCCTGTAGTAATGTGGAATGCTGGGGAGGGGAGGCCCAATCGCAACATGGAATATATAGGAGGGTGATCCTGTAGAAATACAAGGTGTAGAGGAGGGGGAGGTCCTGTGGTATTGTGGGATGTAGTTGGGGGAGGTCCTTTGGTATTGTGAGAATACAGAGGTTGGGGGAAGGTCCTGTACCATTGTGGCATGCAGAGGAGGGGAGGGGGAGGTCCTGTAGCATTGTGGCATGTAGTGGAGGGGAGGGCGGGTCTTGTAGCATTGTGGCATGTAGTTGAGGTGGAGGTCCTGTAGCGCTGTGACATGTAGTGGAGGGGAGGGGGGTCTTGTAGCACTGTGGCATGTAGTGGAGGGGAGGTCCTGTAGCATTGTGGCATGTAGTGGAGGGGAGGTCCTGTAGCATTGTGTCATTCAATGGAGGGGTAGATCCTGTAGCACTGTGGCATGTAGCGGAGGGGAGGGGGGTCTTGTAGTACTGTGGCATGTAGTGGAGGGATAGGGGGGTCTTGTAGCATTGTGGCATGTAGTGAAGGGGAGGGGGGTCTTGTAGCACTGTGGCATGTAGTGGAGGGGGAGGTCCTGTAGCATTGTGTCATTCAATGGAGGGGGAGAACCTCTAGCACTGTGGCATGTAGTGGAGGGGAGGGGGGTCTTGTAGCCCTGTGGCATGCAATGAAGGGGGAGTTGTGACATGCGGAGGAGGAAAAAGTTCTGTGGCATGTGGAAGAGGGAAAGGTTCTGTAGCATCATGGGTTGCACACACTCTGATATGTTCTGCTTTCTTTTGATACTTTAGCTAGAAATATTCAGCACTTATTTAGCTTTAGCATCCCTTTAGCAAACTAGGATCCCTTCCTTTTGCCCTTACATAACAATAATGTGAATAACAGAGGTTATCTTCTTTGTGAAGGAATTGGGAGTTGCACATTCCAACCACCCACCACGGCATTTATTACCCCTAGCACTGCAATTACATTTACACTCCTACACATGCACCAGGCAGACCACGGGTTGTGTGGTAGAGGATAGTAGTAGAAAAACTCTGTAGCGTGGCAGATGATAATTTATCGTCTTTGGCAGGCATGTCTAACTTTGGTGAACAGAAGTCTATAATATCTATATAATAAACATATAAGGGGCAACTTTGGATCCTTTTTATGGGTCCTACCTATCCATGTAAAAAAAAAAAAAAAATCACAGCACTTAAAACACGGGTCCTCAAACATTTAAAACCAAAGGTCCAGTTCACTGTCCTAAAGATCTTTAGGAGGGGGTGAATTTTCATCAATAGGACTTGGGATTAAAAAGAAATGTCCTAGTGCCTGTGGTTAGTGGATGGAAAAACAATGCCCCATCATTGGTATCAGTGGAAGGAATAGTGCCCAATCATTGGTATCTGTTTGAGGAAATGTTCCTCATCATTGGTATCAGTGGGAGGAATTGTGCCTCATCATTGGTATCTGTGGGAGGAATTGTGCCTCATCATTGGTATCTGTGGGAGGAAATGTTCCTCATCATTGATATCGGTGGGAGGAATTGTTCCTCATCATTGATATCAGTGGGAGGTGGTGGACTTTGATCAGTAGGACTAGAAAATGCCCCGGATCAGTGGGAGGAATTGTGCCCCATCGTTGGTACCAGTGAAAGGAATAGTGGCCCATGATTGTTGGTGTCATTGGAGGAAATGGTTCCCCAAGGGCTGGTTAAAGGGAAGAAAAGGGCCACAATTTGGAGACCACAATAGGCACACAATAAGAGTTCTCCCCCCGGCTCTGCAGTTAGTGATATGCAGCTACATACCATGTGAAATAACTGCCCACTGCATAGACTGCCCTAAGTTGTGGACTAGGTTTTTCACTGTTCTATAGGGCAGTTCCAGTCCTCACACCAGTGCAGGTGTTGAAGTGATCTTTTCAAAATGTACCTATTATGGTCTTCAGGCTTTGGTGGTTTTGAAGCCTGTAGGGTGAATATTCTGCATTAATGTCCCTTACCCTTGATTTAAAAAGAAAGCTATAAAGTGAACCTGTCATGACTAAAAGATTAAGAAAGTGACAGCGGGCACTAACCGGGGTACAAGGAACCTGACCATACCAGTATTTGGAAACATCATGTCACATGTACACCTGGAGAGCTCTTGAGTATTGGTGTACACAGTTGGGAATCCTCAGTCTCTCCACGGTTTGAGTGATGTCACATACTGGCTGCCAGTACTCTTAGTGATGTCATAGGTGCAGACAAATGAAAAGGCTGCAATGGTATAAATTCTGTTCATCTCACAAAACATTTTAAAATGAGTCGGTGAAAACAAAAGGGAAGATACAAGCGCAACCTCCATAATGGAGTAAACATAAAAACGTACTCACAAAACAGGAGCTTGTGCAACGTGGAAAAAGTCAAAGCTGCTGCCCCTGGAGCCGGAGCTGCAGTGGAATTCCCCTTCTTTGGCTGTGAGCAGGGGGGAGAAGAGCACGGGCAGGAGGGAGCCGCTACCCCAGACTAGGGATGGAAGCTGGAGACCAGATGGAGGTTCACATTTTGAGCCAAAACTTTTTTTTTTTTTTTTTGGATAGAACTAAAAGAGTTTTATAGGGTTAGTTCACCTTTTCAGAAAAAAGGTGAAGGATCATTTACCTCCATAGGTAATTCAGTTTCTCCATCCACACAGCCTGGTGATGCAGTCCTGGAGTTTGAAAACTGAACTGTTTTTCCTCTTCTTTCCCTAGGGATGCTGGGACAGTTCAGAACAGTTCTGATTGGTCATCACGGTCGAGTGCTGACCAGTCAGAACTGAACTGATCCATCCCAGTGTCCCTAGGGAAAGAATATGAAGAACAGCATGGTTTTCAGACCTGTTGATCAGTGAAACTTTATGGCCTCTAGAAGTACAGTGCATCCGGAAAGTATTCACAGCGCTTCACTTTTTCCACATTTTGTTATGTTACAGCCTTATTCCAAAATGGATTTAATTCATAATTTTACTCACAATTCTACAAACAGTAACCCATAATGATAACGGTGAAAGAAGTTTATTTGAAATCAATGCAAATTTATTAAAATTTAAAAAAAGGAAAAATCCCATGTACATAAGTATTCACAGCCTTTGCCATGACACTCAAAATTGAGCTCAGGTGCCTCCTGTTTCCACTGATCCTCCTTGAGATGTTTCTACAACTTGATTGGAGTCTACCTATGGTAAATTCAATTGATTGGACATGATTTGGAAAGGCACACACCTGTCTATAGAAGGTCCCACAGGTAACAGTGCATGCCAGAACACAAACCAAGCCATGAAGTCCAAGGAATTGTCTGTAAACCTCCAAGATATGATTGTATGGAGGCACAGATCTGGGGAAGGGTACAGAAAAATGTCTGCAGCATTGAAGGTCCCAATAAGCACAGTGGCCTCCATCATCCATAAATGGAAGAAGTTTGGAACCACCAGGACTCTTCCTAGAGTGTTCCGCCCGGCCAAACTGAGTGATCGGGGGAGAAGGGCCTTAGTCAGGGAGGTGACCAAGAACCTGACAGATCTCCAACGTTTTTCTGTGGAGAGAGGAGAACATTCCAGAAGAACAACCATCTCTGCAGCACTCCACCAATCCAGCCTGTATGGTAGAATGGCCAGACTTAAGCCACTCCTCAGTAAAAGGCACATGACAACCCACCTGAAGGACTCTCAGACCATGAGAAACAAAATTCTCTGGTCTGATGAAACAAAGATTGAACTCTTTGGTCTGAATGGCAAGCATCATGTCTGGAGAGAACCAGGCACTGCCCATCACCTGGCCAATACCATCCCTACAGTGAAGCATGGTGGTGGGAGCATCATGCTGTGGGGATATTTTGTTAGCGGCAGGAACCGGGAGTCTAGTCAGGATGGAGGGAAAGATGAATGCAGCAATGTACAGAGACCTCCGCAATGAAAACTTGCTCCAGCGTGCTCTGGACCTCAGACTGGGGTGAAGGTTCATCTTCCAACAAGACAACGACCCTAAGCACACAGCCAAGATAACAAAGGAGTGGCTACAGGACAACTCTGTGAATGTCCTTGAGTGGCCCAGACTTGAACCCGATTTGAACATCTCTGGAGAGATCTGAAAATGGCTGTGCACCGACGTACCCCACCCTACCTGATGGAGCTTGAGAGGTCCTGCAAAGAAGAATGGGAGAAACTGCCCAAACATAGGTGTGCCAAGCTTGTACCATCATACTCAAAGACTTGAGGCTGTAATTGGTGCCAAAGGTGCTTCACCAAAGTATTGACCAAGGGCTGTGATACTTATGTACATGGGATTTATTTTTTCCTTTTTTTATTTTTAATAAGTTTGCAGAGATTTCAAACAAACTTCTTTCACGTTGTCATTATAGGGGATTGTTTGTAGAATTTTGAAGAAAATAATGAATTTTATCCATTCTGGAATAAGGCTGCACATAACAAAAAGTAAAGCACTGTGAATACTTTCCGTATGCACTGTAGCTATATAATTACACACGAGGAGGCGTCATCCTTAAGTAACAGACTGAATATATATCAACGCTCAAAATTGGGACATTAATTATGCCTCCAGGGCTGACAAATCTTAAATCACTAACTGTAAAAAAGGGGAAAAAAAACCTTTCATGTCATTTTATTACAAAAAAACTCTGATATAAAATTATCCCAATTTATATATCCCTGTCGTAAAATACAGTACAATATACACTAAATAGTGATATAGAAAAACTCACCGGCCACTTTTATTAGGTACACCTTATTAGTAGCGGGTTGAACCCCCTTTTGCCTTCATTCTTGGTGGCATAGATACAACAAGGTGCTGGAAACGTTCCTCAGAGATTTTGCTCCATAGTGACATGATAACATCACACAGTTGCTGCAGATTTGTCGGCTGCACATCCATGGTGCCAATCTCCCCTTCCACCACATCCCTATGGTGCTCTATTGGATGAGATGTGGTGAGTGTGGAGGACATTGGAGTACAGGGACCTCATTGGCCAGTGGTGAGATGATTGGAGCTTTGTGACATGGTGCATTATCCTGCTGGAAGGAGCCATCAGAAGATGTGGACACTGTAGTCATAAAGGGATGGACATGGTCAGCAACAATACTCAGGGAGGCCGTGGTGATTAAACCATGCTCAATTGGTACTAAGGGGCCCAAAGTGTGCCAAGAAAATATCCCCCCCACCATTACACCCCCACCACCAGCCTGAACCGGTGATACCCCATCCCCCACACCATTACACCCCCACCACCAGCCTGAACCGGTGATACCCCATCCCCCAAACCATTACACCCCCACCACCAGCCTGAACCGGTGATATCCCATCCCCCACACCATTACACCCCCACCACCAGCCTGAACCGGTGATATCCCATCCCCCACACCATTACACCCCCACCACCAGCCTGAACCGGTGATACCCCATCCCCCACACCATTACACCCCCACCACCAGCCTGAACCGGTGATATCCCATCCCCCACATCATTACACCTCCACCACCAGCCTGAACCGGTGATATCCCATCCCCCACACCATTACACCCCCACCACCAGCCTGAACCGGTGATACCCCATCCTCCACACCATTACACCCCCACCACCAGCCTGAACCGGTGATATCCCAACCCCCACACCATTACACCTCCACCACCAGCCTGAACCGGTGATACCCCATCCCCCACACCATTACACCCCCACCACCAGCCTGAACCGGTGATATCCCATCCCCCACACCATTACACCCCCACCACCAGCCTGAACCGGTGATATCCCATCCCCCACACCGTTACACCCCCCACCACCAGCCTGAACCGGTGATACAAGGCAGGATGGATCCATGCACCAACTTCTGACCCCACCATCTGAATGTAGCAGCTAAAATTGAGACTCATCAGACCAGGCAACGTTTTTCCAAATCTTCTATTGTCCAATGTTGGTGATCCTGTGCCAATTGTAGCCTCAGTTTCCTGTTATTAGCTGACAGGAGTGGCACCCGATGTGATCTTCTGCTGCTGTAGCCCATCTGCTTCAAGGTTGGATGTGTTGTGCGTTCAGAGATGGTATTCTGCATACCTTGGATGTAACAAGGGGTTATTTGAGTTACCGTTGCCTTTCTATCATCTGGAACCAGTCTGCCCATTCTCCTCTGACATCAACAAGGCATTTTCCTCCACACAACTGCCGCTCACTGGATATTTTCTCTTTTCTCACCATTCTCTGTAAACCCGAGAGATCATTTTGTGTGAAAATCCAAGAAATATTCAGACCAGCCCGTCTGGCACCAACAACCATGCCACGTTCAAAGTCACTTCAATCCCCTTTTTTCCCCCCATTCTGATGCTCAGTTTGAACTTCAGCAAGTCATCTTCACCACGTCTAGATGCCTAAATGCATTGAGTTTCTGCCATGTGATTGGCTGATCAGCAATTTGTATTACCAAGCAATTGAATAGGTGTACCTAATAGTCGCCTGTGTGTGTGTGTGTGTGTGTGTGTGTATACACACACACACACTATCTATCTCTCTCTCTCTATATATATATATATTTAATAGTAAAGAGAGAGATAAACATTAAAATATAAATAATACAAATAAAATAAATACAATAAAAGTTAAATAAATATATTTTTTTTATTTTTTCCTTTTTTCTCTCCCAGGCTCCCCTCACGGCAACAGACACCGCCATTCTTTCCGGAAGCCTCTCCACACAAAACGGCAACGGCGGCGGATCAATAAACGTCGCTTTGAGACGAGTGACCTCGGCCAAGGGATGGGGAGAGGTAAGCACCGTGAAGATATAACCGCAGCGATCGCCGCGTGCGCCCGACCGAGAAACCGTTAGCTAAGCAAAATGGCACACGCGTGCCGAACAATACAGGTATAAATTGCAAAACGGGACAACGAGGTAGTTTGCAAACTGGTGTTTATGTAATTACGGCTGTCAACCATCCTGTCAGACACAAAAGGTTTTTCTACGTCGCCGGCTGCCTGTGAAGGACAACACTAATGGGATCCTGTACCGCGCGCAGGCTCCCCCTCTCGCGTTGCGCGGCAGTCTGTGCCCATGTGGGTGATTAAGGGGTATCAATTATTCCCGAGCTCCCCCTAGGCTACTAGTTAGTGTCTTCTAAATATGCTGAAGTTGCTCGAGAGAAATTGTCTCATCGAGGAAAAAGAATCCATAAAAAGCAAATGGCTCAAAATGGCCGCCGTCTTGCTGTGTCAGCGCTTGCCTTATAAATCTTAGAACAGTTTGTGTAGATTGGGGGGGGGGGGGTAGGTGCTGCACTTTCTGGTTAAGGACTAGAAGTTCCAGAATGCCCAGGCAGCATGGTACACTGTAAACGGAACTGTTGGTTACTTATTTTTTTTCCGAAGTCTTCAGGCTGATCACACGATCATCTTCCTCCTGCACTGATCATCTTCCTCCTGCACTGATCATCTTCCTCCTGCACTGATCATCTTCCTCCTGCACTGATCATCTTCCTCCTGCACTGCTCGATCTTCCATGATGCAGAGACATGATGTCAGCGCCACCCTCTGTGTCATTGTGTATGATTGTAGGCTGCTGTGGTGGTGCTCCCTCGGGGGCGGGGTCCATGACCCCTGCGCATACAGGATGTTCTTAGCCTTTCCTGGTTGTATGTTGCGCTTTAACACCTGTGGGGGACCACTAAAGCCTAACCACCCCAGCCCCGGAAGATTTTACCCCCTTCCTGACCAGAGCACGTTTTGCGATACAGCACTGCGTCGCTTTAACTGACAATTGCGCGGTCGTGCGACGTTGCACCCAAACAAAATTGACGTCCTTTTTTCCCCACGAATAGAGATTTCTTTTGGTGGTATTTGATCACCTCTGCAGTTTTTATTTTTTGCGCTATTAACAAAAAAAGACCGACAATTTTGAAAAAAACACTATTTTGTACTTTTTTGCTATAATAAATATCCCCAATTTTTTTTAAAAAAACTATTTTTTTTTTCTCAGTTTAGGCCGATACGTATTCTTCTAAATAAGTTTGGTAATAGAAATCGCAAAAAGCCTATATCGATTGGTTTGCGCAAAAGTTATCGCGTCTACAAAATAGGGAATAGATTTATAACATTTTTATCATTATTATTTTATTTTATTTTTTTTTACTAGTGATGGCAGCGATCTGCGATTTTTTTTTTTTTTTTTATCGTGACTGCGACATTATGGCGGATACTTCGGACACTTTTGACACATTTTTGGAACGATTGACAATTATACAGCGATCATTGCTATAAAAATGCACTGATTACTGTATAAATGTCACTGGCAGTGAAGGGGTTAACACTAGGGGGCGATCAAGGGGTTAACTGTGTTCCCTGACTGTGTGTTCTAACTGTAGGGGGAGGGGACTGACTAGAGGGGATGAAAGATCGTGGTTCCTAGCTATTAGGAACTCACGATCTGTCTCTCTGAACATGGATTTGTGTGTTTACACACACACGTCCCTGTTCTGCCTCTCGTGCCCGCGATCGTTCGTTGCCGGCGGTTATCGCGACTGTTGGCCATGAGCATCGGCACCCCCCGCAGTGCAGCGGGCACTATATCCAACTTATAGGAGCCGATGTACGGCTACGACGGCTCGCGGGATCGTGACGACCTGCCGCAGTATAATGACGATGGCTGGACGGCAAGCGGTTAAAAGGGGTTGTAAGCCCTCAAGGTTTTTCACCTTCATGCATTAAGGTAAAAACCTCCTGTGATGCAGCTGACCCCCAGAGCCCCCCTTTTACTTACCTGAACCCGGTCTTTCCAGCGGTGGGGACGAGCACACCAGCTCCAGCCACTGTCTCGGGTCCTGATTGGATAGATTGATAGCAGCGCAGCCATTGGCTCCCGCTACTGTCAATCAAATCCAATGGCACGGGAGGCGGGGCCCAGTCCTGCTGTCTGTGTCAATGGACGCAGCAGCAGGACACAGGAGCGCACCCTTAGGGGTGTTCCGATAGAGAGCGGCTCTCCAACGGGGCACTTGAAAAGAGGAGGAGCCAGGAGTGCTGCTGAGGGACCCCAGAAGAGGAGGATCGGGGGCCACTCTGTGCAAAACCAACTGCACAGAGGAGGTAATTATACCATGTTTGATTTTTGTTTTTTTAAAACAAACCTTTTAATATCCTTTAAGTTTGAGATGGTTCTAATGGTAGAAGGCATTAAGGTAAAATAAAACCCTATGTGTGCAGCTCACCCCCTCCCAAGTCACCCCCTTATGCTTACCTAAGCCTGATGTTGATCCAGTGCTGTGCACAAGAGCAGTATCGCTGCTCTGCCTCGCCTCACTGGCCAAGAAGCAGGAGCCATTGGCTTCTGCTGCTGTCATTCAAAGCCAGTGAGGAGGGGGCAGGGCTGAGCCACACTGTGTGTGTGTGTTAATGGACAGACAGAGCTTGGCTAGGGAGCAAGTCTGCATGAGTGCCCCCATAGCAGGCAGAAGGGGGGAGGAGCCAGGAGTGTCGGTGAGGGACCCGAGAAGAGGAGGATTGGGGCTGCTTTGTGCAAAAAGGGTAAGTACAGTGGGGAAAATAATTATTTGATCCCCTGCAGATTTTGTAAGTTTGCCCACATACAAAGAAATGAAGGGTCTATAATTTTTATCAAAGATGTATTTTATATGATAGAGTCAGAATATCAACCAAAAATCCAGAAAAAACAAATGCTATAAATTTAGTTGCAGTTCATTGAGTAAAATAAGTATTTGATCCCCAAGCAAAACATGACTTAGTAGTTGGTGGAGAAACCCTTGTTGGCATCACAGAGGTCAGATGTTTCTTGTAGTTGGTGACCAGGTTTGCACACATCTCAGGAGGGATTTTGGTCCACTCTTCTTCACAGATCTTCTCTAAATATTTAAGGTTTCTTGGCTGTTGCTTGGCCACTCGAAGTTTCAGCTCCCTCCAAAAATTTTCTATAGGATTAAGGTCTGGAAACTGGCTAGGCCACTCCATGACCTTAATGTGCTTCTTCTTGAGCCACTCCTTTGTAGCCTTGGTGGTGTGTTTTGGGTCATTGTCATGCTGGAACACCCATCCATGACCCATCTTCAGTGTTCTGGCTGAGGGAAGAAGGTTCTCATCCAAGATTTTACAATACATGGCCCTGTCCATTGGCCCCTCAATACGGCAAAGTCGGCCTGAACCTTTATCAGAGAAACCACCCCAAAGCATCATGTTCCCACCTCCATGCTTGACTGTAGGGATGGTGTTCTTAGGGTCATAGTCGGCATTTTTCTTCCTCCAAACACAGCCAGTTGAGTTAACGCCAAAGAGCTTAATGTTGGTCTCATCTGACCACAGAACTTTCTCCCAATCCTTCTCTGAATCATTTAGATGTTCATTGGGATGCCTAAGTGCCGGTTCACACTGATACGCTGTGAATTTGTTCCGTTTTTTTGTCCTGTGTGAGGTGCGATCTTACTGCGAATTTACCGCGAATTTCAGGAGTTGGACATAGCTGCGATTGAGGTTCTAGCCAATGGAATCATAATGTAAAAAAAAAAAAAGGTATTAACTTCCTGTGTACTTCCTGGTTTTTGTGGAGAGTAGTGTGGTGGAATTCGCACATATCTGAACCAACAATGCGATTCCAGAACGATTTACATTGATATCTATGGAGACTAAATTCGCAACACAATGTTATAAACACGCACAAGACCCTTTTTTTTTTTTTTTAATCGCATTCGTAGAGGAATAGCAATGCATGTATGTGAACCACCGTCATTAAAAACAATGACTTTATGGATGACATGCGAATTTAGAATGTTTTTGACGCATCGCATTCGTTATGAACTCGCATCAGTGTGAACCGCCACTTCATGAGGAGGGGGACTCGCCGTGTTTGGTGGAAGAAAAATGCTGACTATGACCCTAAAAAAAAAAAAACTGCCATAAGGTCCATAAGAGCGCTTAGGTCCAAGTATAACTAATTAGATGTGTGATAACTTGGCAAGAACTAGTGATATACCAGTATGTATAATAAAGTTATACCAAGTTGGACCGCATTGCAGCTTTTTTTCATGGTTCTTCTCCCCAGGAGTATGTCCTAGCAGCTAAGGGTCCGTAGGACTGTTATCGTTGTCCCTTCTGCTGTTGTTGTCCCTTCCAGCAGGCGCCTGATCGTTTTTGCGGCTATGACTATGACCCTAAGAACACCATCCCTACAATCAAGCACGGAGGTGGAAGCATTATGCTTTGGGGCTGCTTCTCTGCTAAAGGTTCAGGCTGACTTTGCCGGGTCAATGGATGGGGTCATGACAATGACTAAAAACATAACGCCAAGACAACAAAGGAGTGGCTCAAGAAGAAGCACATTAAGGTCATGGAGTGCCCTAGCCTGTCTCCAGACATTAATCCTATAAAAAATTTATGGAAGGAGCTGAAACTTGGAGTTGCCAAGTAACCTTAAGGATTTAGAGAAGATCTGTAAAGAAGAGTGGACCAAAATCCCTCCTGAGATGTGTGCAAACCTGATCACCAACTACAAGAAACGTCTGACCTCTGTGATCGCCAACAAGGGTTTCTCCACCAAGTACTAAGTCATGTTTTGTTTGGGGATCAAATACCGTATTCATTGGCATATAACTCGCACAGGCATATAACACGCGCCTTCATTTTAGAAGGGAAGTTTCAGGAAAAAAAACTTTATTTATTATTTTATTTATTTCAGGTACTTATATAGCACCGTCAATTTACACTTTACATATACATTGTACATTCACATCAGTCCCTACCCTCCAGGAGCTTACAATCTAAGGTCCCTAACTCACATTCATATATACTAGGGACAATTTTAGACAGGATCCAATTAACCTACCAGCATGTCTTTGGAGTGTGGGAGGAAACCGGAGTACCCGGAGGAAACCCATACAGGCACAGGGAGAACATGCAAACTCCAAGCAGGTAGTGTCGTGGTCGGGATTCGAACCAGTGACCCTTCTTACTGCTAGGCGAGAGTGCTACCCACTACACCACTGTGCCGCCCGATATTTAAAATTTAAGAACTTTGAAGCAAAATAAGAGTCAGTGCCCATCAATGCAGCCTGATCAATGCCATCTGCAGCCTCACCATTGCCCATCTGCAGCCTCACCTCGGATTACTGCTGCCTCGGAGGGGACAGGGAGGGGGGCAGGACAGGCGCTGTCAGATTACGTACAGTGAGAATCTCCTGTTTACTCGGCGGCCTCTTTAATACAAAGTCCCGCCTCCTATGATAGACAGAACATTGGTCCAGTGCCGGCCCAGGAGGCGGGACTTTCTATTACAGAGGCCGCTGAGTAAGCAGGAGATTCTCGCTGTATGTAATCTGACAACGCTCGTCCCGCCACCCCTCCCTGTTCCCTCCTAGGCAGCCCAAATTGCAGTCTTGGTGTATAACACGCATACACTATTTGCACCCGATTTCCAGGGTGAAAAGGTGCGTGTTATACGCCGATAAATACGATACTTATTTTACTCACAGAACTGAAACTTAATTTATAACATTTGTATTATGTGTTTTTTTTTTGGATATTTGGTTGATATTCTGTCTCTATCATATAAAATACACCTATGATAACAATTATAGACCCTTCATTTCTTTGTAAGTGGGCAAACTTACACAATCTACAGGTGAGACGATTATTATTTTCCCCCTGTATGACATGTTTAAAACATTATTTAAAAAAAATACCTTTTATGATTACTTTGAGCTACTATTTCTCTTCCCTTGTTCCTCTCTCCCCCTCATCAGCATGCTCATGACATTTTTTTTTAATTAAAACGTTTCCTTTTTTCATTTCATATCTTTATGACCTAGTAATATCAGCACTGGGTCTCTGTGCTTCTCTATGCAATGGCTGGTTGGGGGGTGCAGTGGCAAGTGCTTGTATATAGCTTACTCAGGGGGTCCTCAGCTTTGATGCAAGCAGTGGGCTGATTTTTTTTTGCAAACCTCAAAATACCTTGGTGGCTTTCTGCGCTTGCATGCAGACCACCCTAGACAACACCTAAATGTGATGCTGGGCTTCCACGATCGAAAGAACTAAAATCCATTGAATGAAAGGGGGCAGACCAGGGAATGTCAGGCTGGGATGGAAAGAGCCACAATGATGCTGGAAATGTGACAGCCTGTATGTATTTTTTTTTTTAAATCCATGCAATGTAAGTACCTGAATGTGACCTGGTATCAGCCTATTGTAGTCTCTGCACAGCAGAGCTCAGAATGAGAGAGGAAGATGCACCACATGAGGCCAATCAGTTTATGTGCTGGCAAGAAGCATGCTGATAGGAGGAGAGAACAGTGCCGGAGAGCTGAACTCATCATTGTGCTGCTTCTCTTTTCACATTCCAGTCACAGGTTGGGGGTTTGGTCCGGGATGATCTGGGCTCATTGGAGGTGGGTTGAATGATGTCGGCCATCACATCTAGTGGAAGGGAAAAAAGTGCTTCAGGGGAAATCTTTGGGGAGATTCACCTTTTTTTTTTTTTATCCTGGTGATCGTCACTGACCGAACATGAGAAATCCGAGCATTTACAGGGGTCACCGAAACAGGAGGTGAAAGGAAAGTCCTCCACAGTTATGTATATGATAATTGAGTAATCACCCAAGAAGAAAATATACTCTACCCACTTGCCTACCGGGCACTTTTATACCCTTCCTACCCAGATGCCATTTTTCAGCTTTCAGCACTCTCACACTTTGAATGACAATTGCGCGGTCGTGCTACACTGTATTCAAACTAATATTTTATCATTTTCTTCACACAAATTTCTTTTGGTGGTATTTAATCACTGCTGGTTTTTTTTATTTTTTACAAAAAAAAAAAGACCAAAAATGTTTTTTAAATTTTTTTTTTTTTACCTAATTTCTGTCAGTAAATTTTGTAACTAAGTAATTTTTCTCCTTCACTGATGTGCGCTGATGAGGCGTCACTGATAGGCTGAACTGGTGGGCATTGATGAGGTGGCACTTATGGGCACTGATTAGGTGGCATTGAGGAGGCACTAATATGCCGCCCTTGTGGGCACTGATATCTGGTACTGGTGGGCACTGATAGGCGGCATGGATAGGTGGTACTCATGGGCATTGAGTGGCACTGGGCATTGATCAACAGCAGTGATGGGCATTGATGGGCAGCACTGACTGGCATCGCTAATAGGCACTGGTGGGCACTGATTGGTGGCACTATATTGTAATCGGGGCACTGATGGACATGTGTAGAAGTCCCTCTGCGTGGAGATGCCGCTGATCGGCTCTCCTGGCCACACACTCTGTCAGTGTGAGGCGAGGAGCGCCGATTACCGGCATCTCCGTATTTACATGTGACCAGCTGTGATTGGACACAGCCGATCACATGGTTAAAGAGCCGCCGACGCGGCTCTTTACAGAGATCGGGGTCACGCCGTGTCCTAGCAAGCCCGAGAGCGGCTATTCTGGGACAGCGTCATATGACGCCATCCCAGAACGAGAGCCGCACCGCCTCCTTGCATGTCCCCCTCAGATCTACAGCGACTGCACTTCCAAGTGCAAAGTGGATTTGCCTTTAGTAAATTAAACCCGTATATGTCATATTTTGAACCCATACAATATTTGTGCACCTTCTGAAAAAAATCATTTAAAATAATTTAACCACTTCAGCCCTGGAAGAGATTTCTTTTGGTGGTATTTGATCACCTCTGCGGTTTTTATTTTTTGCACTAGAAACAAAAACAGAGCGACAATTTTGAAAAAAAAAATAAAAACTATTTTTTACTTTCTGCTATAAAACATCCAATAATTTAAAAAAAAAATCTATTTTCTTCATTAATTTAGGCCAATATGTATTCTGCTACATATTTTTGGTAAAGAAATCCCAATAAGCGTCTATTGATTGGTTTGCGCAAAAGTTATAGTGTCTACAAAATAGGGGAGATTTTTATGGCATTTTTATTTTTTCTGGTAATGACGGCAATCAGCGATTTTTAGCGAGACTGTGACATTGCGTCGGACAAATCGCACACTAATGCCCCGTACACACAGTCGGACATTGATCAGATATTCCGACAACAAAATCCATGGATTTTTTCCGACGGATGTTGGCTCAAACTTGTCTTGCATACACATGGTCACACACAGTTGTCGGAAAATCTGATCGTTCTGAACGCGGTGGCGTAAAACGCGTACGTCGGGACTATAAACGGGGCAGTAGCCAATAGCTTTCATCTCTTAATTTATTCTGAGCATGCATGGCACTTTGTGCGTCGGATTTGTGTACACACAATCAGAATTTCCGACAACAGATTTTGTTGTCGGAAAATTTTATAGCCTGCTCTCAAACTTTGTGTGATGGAAATTCCTATGGAAAATGTGTGATGGAGCCCACACACGGTCGGAATTTCCGACAACAAGGTCCTATCACACGTTTTCCATCGGAAAATCCGACCGTGTGTACAGGGCATTAGTGTCACTTTTTGGGGGCCAGTGACCCTAATACAGTGATCAGTGTTACTGTACCAATGACACTGGCTGTACACTGTACAGGTCACTGTACTAATGACACTGACAGGGAAGGGTTAACATCAGGGGCGATCAAAGGGTTAAGTGTGCTCCTAGGGAGTGATTTCTAACTGTGTGGGGGATGGCTTAACTGGAGGAAAACTGATGTGTGTTCCTGATTAGCAGAAACAGGAGATCTCTATTTTCCTCTCTGACAGAACAGCGGTCTGCCTTGTTTACATAGGCAGACTGCCGTGCTGCCTCTCCTGTCCACGAGCGGCACATCTTGACCGCTGAACCTGCTGATTGGCTCCCGCTGTGTCCAATCACAGTGGAAGCGGGTCGCCGGCAGCGCGAGCCCCAGACCCGAAAGAAATGAATAACATACCAGTTTGTTGGTTCGCACAGCCGGGCCGCCCTGCCGCAGTAAATGTACGGTGGGCGGTCCGGAAGCTGTTAAATCACCTCAGTTGATGGGCTAAGTGGCAGATAAAATATTTTAAAAGGTGAATATAAAGGACTGCTGCATCTAAACCACCAATCCGGATAGGATGTGTAATTGGCTACAATAAAACAATATTGTAAAGTGCGCTGTCCTTTATAGAAATATAGATCAATACATCTCATAAAAAACACAGTAAAGGTGCATTAAAACTTGTAATCGTATCACATTAGCAAATCTATCTATCTATATATATATATATATATATTTTTTTTTTTTTTTTTTTTCATGTATGATCTGAAAAGAATTTATTGCAAATAATAATTATAAATTGCAAAAAGTGCTCAGTTTAATTCAAAACATCAACGTTTCTTCACTGTGGTCAATTCTGGGAACTGGGAGGAATTGTGCCTAAACCTTACAACACCCCCCACCCCCACTGTGGACACCTATGGAGCTGAAAGGAATTATGGTATGTTAGGGGATCCACAGCTAGAGGAAGACCATGACCTGACAGCTCGGTGGTTGAGAACCATTGGCCTCACTTTTTGTAAACTTTTTCTCACTTCCTGTTTGAAGTAATTGATGCAAATAAATATTATTTAAAGGTGGTTACGGATCCCCTCTATTCATTGCACCTATGTATTAACTTGTCTATCCCAATAGTTAGCTAGTCTATTAAAACTCTGATCACCTGTTACTGTTGATATCACAATAATACAAGGTTAGCTATGAAACCACGCATGCTGCTTAATAAAACAAAGTCTTATTTATTTCCCAAGAAAATCGGAAACGCTAACATGAAAATACCAAAGAAAGATATTACAAAACCTATACCAACAGAACAAATAATACAAGAATATCAAAGATACTTATCACAATGTTTACCTCAAGGTTTTGTATCGCCAGGCTGGGCTCAGATGGCAAAGAGAGATAGCCATGAGGCTCAGAACCATCAGGCAAGAGCAATCAGCGAAAAAGGGACGAATTCCCTCCTGTGTGCTCTTTTTATACATTCATTCAGACCCATTTGTAACAACGCCCACTAGCCTCCTGTCCAAGAGGTAGTCCTTTTAATATATTCTATTACTGTCCGTCCTGCTGTATTGGCCTCTAGGGGCAGCATTGTCCATGTATCATCTCTAGTGGCCTGTTGATCCTTTTGATCTTTGTCACCCACCGTCCTCAATCTTCCTGGCAGCCATGGCTCTCTTTGAAGATTGCTTGCAGTGTATTATCAGCAACAGATGGTCCGGAGCCAAGCATTCAGATGCAGATTCTGGTATGCTACAAAGCTCTGGAATGTAACTGGTTACATTCCAACTTGGGGCCATCTGCCTGTATCAACCAGGGAATGAAATACCAGAAATATGATATTAAACCATGTTGCCTTCCAACACTGTTGTATCCCCTGGACCGGAAGTAAAGGAAAATCTCCCCAGCAAAGTCATAGACTGCAAAGAATAACCTGCTATAGATGTTACCCCTTCCCTAATGTTTTTTTTGGCATTACATACAGTTTACCCCTTCCTGTCCACCCAGTGTCCCTTTAATGATTTCCGAATGTGCTGGGAGTGAAAAGGATCAGCGATCATGCAACTGCTTTGATTGGCTGTCACAGTTTGATCATGCTCAGTGAGCGCACTCTCGGCACAGAAACATCGGCCGCCCAGTGACGCATATGTGGGAGCTAAAGCCCAGCCTTTTGCTGGCGTACTAATGTGTTACACAGACAGCAACAGGTTAAATACCAAAAGGCAAACCTTGACACATAGCGCTAAGATTCTTGAGAAGCCAGATGGCCTGTAGTAAATGATGACCATCAGTTTTCTACCAAGACAGGAATGTTGCACCAGTGCTATCCCATGCTGACCTTCACCCTCTAAACCATAACCCCCCCCCCCCAGTCCTAGGCACAGATAGCACTGTTTTTTTTTTTTGTTTACCCCCTTTTTATTTGGTTTAATTGCCCCCCCCCCCGCATGTCATTCGCCTAGGTGAATGACGTGCACTGTCCTCCCTTTGCCTCCTGGGATATGCACATATGCCAGAAGGCAAAGGCTTTCTTTCAGTAAAGATGGAGGGGGCGGGTCATCAGTAGGTACGTCGACAAACCCAGAACAGACAGCAGCCTATTGATGATGTCACAGTAAAACATGGCGACACGGGGACCAAGTACTGCCAGAAGAGAAGAGGATCTCAGCTGGACAACGCTGGATCCGCTTGGTGGGTGAGGATCTGAAATGTGCTGAACTCACCACCAGGTGAAAAGAAAAAAAAATGGGGGGGGGGGGGGGGGTTGTAAATCCACGTTAAGATTGGAGAATCTTGAAACTGCACACTCAAAACAAAATGGTGCAAAGGCCTAGTAGTGCATTACCGTCTACACTTCATTGGAAATAAAAACCAACAAATGGCAAATGGTAAAACCAGCTTTGTACATATACCCAGGGACCAAAATAGTCTTCCAGAAGATGGAGCTCCCCTCCTCTAGGTGGGAGGGGTAAAAGATAAGTCATGTATTTAAGCAGAGATGGATCATTCAGACCAGTTTTGGTCTGAAGAAGAGGGCATGTCCCTTGAAACCCGTCATATGGTAGTTTGACTCATGTTAAGACCATGTTGGTTCCATCTTCTGGAAGACCATTTTTGTTCCTGGGTATCTGTACAACACTGATTTGCTCTCGTGAGTGTACTGTATTGGTTTTAATTCCTAACAATAAAGTGTTGATGTCGACCACTAGGCCAGGGGTGTTGAATTAAAATTCACGGAGGTCCGATCCGTAAAACTTTTTGTCGAGGTCGCCTGTTTGTGTGATGACTCAGATCATTCACATCACAGCCTCATCCTCTGAAGCTACAATCTATTTTACATCGGTTTTCTCAGTCCCCCTTTACATCAGTTTTCCCTTGACAGTGGTGTGCCCCATCCCCCCCCCCCCCCCCCGTAGTGTCTTCTACCCCCACTTTTAACATCTCTCCACAGCAATGTCCTCTGCCCCGATTCACATTGCTGCCCCCCCTCAGCTCTGCTCCCTCCATTCACATTGCAGCCTCCCCTCAGCTCTGCTCCCTCCATTCACATTGCAGCCCCCGCACAGCTCTGCTCCCTTCATTCACATTGCAGCCTCCCCTCAGCTCTGCTCCCTCCATTCACATTGCAGCCTCCCCTCAGCTCTGCTCCCTCCATTCACATTGCAGCCTCCCCTCAGCTCTGCTCCCTCCATTCACATTGCAGCCTCCCCTCAGCTCTGCTCCCTCCATTCACATTGCAGCCTCCCCTCAGCTCTGCTCCCTCCATTCACATTGCAGCCTCCCCTCAGCTCTGCTCCCTCCATTCACATTGCAGCCTCCCCTCAGCTCTGCTCCCTCCATTCACATTGCAGCCTCTCCTCAGCTCTGCTCTCCACATTCACATTGCTCCCCCCATTCACATTGCCCCCCACCCTCAGCTCTGCCCCCCAATCCCTCGCCCCCCCCCCAGCTCTGCTACACCCATTCACATTGCTCCCCCCATTCACATTGCAGCCCCCTCAGCTCTGCACCCCATTCACTACCCCCCCCAGCTTTGCTCCACCCATTCACATTGCAGCCGCCCTCAGCTCTGTTCCCCCATTCACATTGCAGCCCCCCTCAGCTCTGCTCCCCCCATTCACATTACAGCCCCCCTCAGCTCTGCTCCCCCCTTTCACATTACAGCCCCCCTCAGATCTGCTCCCCCCTCAGCTCTGCTACCCCCACTCTCATTGAAGCCTACCTCAGTTCTCCTTCCCCATTCACATTGCTCTCCCCATTCACATTGTAGCCCCCCTCAGCTTTGCTCCCCCACATTCACATTAGATCCCTCCTCAGCTATGCCCCCACATTAATATTGCAGCCCCCCTCAGCTGTGCTTCCCCCATTCACAGTGCTCCCTCCATTCACATTGCAGCCCCCCTCAGCTCTGTCCCCCATTCACTCCCCCATTCACAATGAAGCCCCCTCAGCTCTGCACCCCCTACTCATATTGCAGCCCCCCTCAGCTCTGCATCCCCCATTCAAATTGCAGCCCCCCTTAACTCTGCTTCTCCCATTCACAGTGCATCCCTCCCCAGCTTTTCCCCCCATAGCTCTGCCCGCTCATTCACATTACAGACCCCCACAGCCCTTTTCCCCAATTCACAGTGCAGCCCCGTTTAGCTTTACCCCCCATAGCTCTGCCCTCCATTCACATTGTAGCCCCCTCAGCTCTGCTCCTTCCCTCTCCTACTTTTCTCAGGTACACAGAATGGAGAGCAGGTGGCAGGACAGCTCTAGACAGCGGGAGACCCAGCAGCTTTGCCTGTAGGGCAGGAGCTGCCGGAGTTAACTTTTCAAGTGTCCCAGCAGGTGATTGGTTGCTAGAACCGCCTTCATCCTAACAACCAATCACCTGCTGGGACACTTGAAAAGTTAACTCTGGCAGCCCCCGCCCTCCATCCAAAGCTGCTTTGTCTCCTGATCTCTGTCTAGCATTGTCCCGCGGTTGCTTACCGATCTGCTGTGACGACAGTTGAGGAACCGGCTCCTAAACGCGGTGGTCCGGAAAGCACAGTGACTGTCCACGTCCGGCCCATGGTCTGCTATTTTAGTGATGCCTATACTAGGCCTTTTCCACCCTTTTGTTTTGTTTGTGCAACAAGTTAAACATCTAAGGTCAAATAAATTGTGTCTACAGGTTTGCTTCCTGAATCAACAAGAGCCGGCCGACGCATAACCTGTCACCTGTCTTGCATTATAATGTCTTCATCTCTCTTAGTTGGAATCTGAGCCTCCTCATTTAAATCGTCAATTTCCTCCTTTTAATGCTTCAGGTATAAACTGCGGTTTCCCGAGAATGCACTTGCAGCTAATTACGCAGACGGGCTGTAGCCGAAGGCGAATCCGCATAAAATATTCCCTATCATAGTAATTTAAAAATCCTTCTGTGTCTTCCCACAACGGAGATAGATCTCACTTAAGATTTTACAGCGGCGCAAAAAAAAAAAAAAAAGTGTCTTGGTTTAGTTTTTTTTCGTAGCCGAAGCCCTTCCCCGGCCTTGTCTAAATTTTATCGGGAAAATAAATACTGCATCTTTAACAAGCGGCGGGTAGTGCTGAGACTGAAAAATGTCAGATTAACATTGAAGAGCCGCTATGAAAGTCACCCGCTCTCGGAAAAACGAGACCGTCGACTCGATTCTCTCTCCCTCTCTCTCCGACTTCAAAGGCGGCTCTCAAGCATAACTGCTGACATGACTTAACATGAGACTCTGGAGAGCAGTCCCGGCCACCTGTGAGACCTGAGAAACAGCCGAGTGTAACCAAATGGAAATGCAAAAAAGCAGCAATCCATCCAAAAGGCCCTTAATTAGATTCCGAGAGGAGAGTCAGTTATCAGACAGCCTGGTCTCCTCCGGAGAGACCTCTCTCTTGTTTTATTCCCGTGTCCCAGGCCTAGAGGAGAGAAGCGGAGGTACTTCTGCCAGCTGCAGAGATGAGATTGAATCAGATAGACCGGTTATAATTTAAGGGTTGAATGGGGCAGCGGCCCTGAGCCAAGATGTCTCATTTCAGTATGAAAACAGCAGACGTTGAACTGATTGCCTTTTTCAACGGAGCGATCCCAGGATCTGTAGGGGGGGAACGGGAGAGGTCACCCTCGGATGTGTGGGCATGGGCCTTTTTTGTAGACTTTCCGATTAGATGGGGAGGTTAAAGCTGAACTCTACCCTTACCTTTTAGTCTTCAAAAAACTGTATAGGCTCCTAGTTTCTCTTTTTGCATTAGTTGTGCATTAGTTAGAGCCTGTTGCAGTTCTTGGCTGGAGGACCTCCATCGTCGTCTAGACCAGGGGTCCCCAAACTTTTCAAACAAAGGGCCAGTTCATGTCCTTCATACTTTAGTAGGGCTGGATTGTGGCCAGCGGGGGCAGAAAATGTTCCAGCATCGGTGAGAATAAATATGGCCTCAGGGATGGTGGTCAGTAGGAGGAGGAGTAAAGCCTTTATCAGTAGGAGGAATAGTATCCCATCATTGGTATCAGTGGAAGAAATGGTGCGCCTTTGTTGGTGTCAGTGGAAGGAATAGTGCCCCAAGGGCAGGATAAAGGCTAGCAAAGGGCAACATTCGACCCTCGTGCCACAGTTTGGAGATCCCTGATCTAGAGCCGGGGGTCTCCAAACTTTTTTTTTAAAAAAGGTCCATTTACTATCCTTCAGATTTTAGAGGTCCCAGACTGTGGCCAGTAGGAGTAGAAAATGTCCTGGTGTTGGAAACAATGCCCCATCATTGGTGTCAGTGGGAGGAATAGTACCCCATCGTTGATGTCCATGGGAGGAATAGTGCCCCATCATTGGTGTCAGGGTGAGGAATAGTGCACCATCATTGATGTCAGTGGGAGAAGTAGTGCCCCATCTTTGGTGTCAGTAGGAGAAATAGTACCCATCATTGGTGTCTGTGGGAGGAATAGCCCCCTTCATTGGTGTCTGTGGGAAGAATAGCCCCCTTCATTGGTGTCTGTGGGAGGAATAGCCCCCTTCATTGGTGTCTGTGGGAGGAATAGCCCCCTTCATTGGTGTCTGTGGGAGGAATAGCCCCCTTCATTGGTGTCTGTGGGAGGAATAGCCCCCTTCATTGGTGTCTGTGGGAGGAATAGCCCCCTTCATTGGTGTCTGTGGGAGGAATAGCCCCCTTCATTGGTGTCTGTGGGAGGAATAGCCCCCTTCATTGGTGTCTGTGGGAGGAATAGCCCCCTTCATTGGTGTCTGTGGGAGGAATAGCCCCCTTCATTGGTGTCTGTGGGAGGAATAGCCCCCTTCATTGGTGTCTGTGGGAGGAATAGTCCCCTACATTGGTGTCTGTGGGAGGAATAGTCCCCTACATTGGTGTCCGTGGGAGGAATAGTGCCCCATCATTGCTGTCAGTGGGAGGAATAGTGCCCCATCGTTGGTGTCAGTGGGAGGAATTCATTAATTCATAAAAATACAAAGCTTCCTGTGAATGGCTAAGCAGCGCTCAGTCCGACTCAATTTTCTTCCGGGATCTGAACGGGATTTAAAGTTAAATGAAAACCGAAATTAGGCTTTAAGTGTAAATAAAAAGCTAAAGCTTAGGTGTCATACTGAAATGGGCCATTTTATAGCGCTATTTATGAATCACGATTGTAGCTGTTTACACTTATTACTTTTTATTATTCTTTTTATAAAATGCCTACATTTTACACAGCACCATACATCACATAATAAAAGGCTGCAAATAAATACCTTGAAACAATCGTATAAGATTTATTATCCTTTATTCATAAGACACTAATTCTTTTGAGAAGCTCGAACAATAGAGTTTCAGAGTAAAAACTTCAGACAAAAAAAAGAGAGCAAAAACGTGACACGTGAGCGCTCTGCTTAGATAGACTTAGGCCTCATTCGCACAAGAGTGAGCCCCATGCATCATGAATGGGCCATTTGTTTATGCCACTGGAGCTGCCAGGTGCTGCGTGCAGATGGCCCGTGTAAGTCTGTAGGGTTGCAGCGGCTGCACAGCCACTCGTCCTCATTTGACAGGTGTGCGAGTGAGTCGCCCCAAACGCACACTGGTTTTGGGACCGCTCCCCTGCAACTGCACTACTGTCAAATCAAGACAAGTGGCTGTGTCCCCATAGACTAACATAGGCTGCCTGCATGCAGCACCTGGTGATTCCAGTTCCAGCCACATAATGGGGCCAATTCATGGTCTACGGGCCTCAGCACCTGTGTGAATGAGGCTTTATAGTCCAAGGAACTTGTTACATGTGGCGTATGCCAAGAGGTACTCTCTATGGCCAAAATCTGTCAGCACCCAGACATCACACCTAGAAGTTTGCTGGCCATCCAGTTCTAATACTTGGTGAATACCCATGCAAATCTCTGTTTTAAACATTCACATGCAAAGACATTTTAGACAACCTGTTGGTAACAGTTTGAAGACCCTTTTCTGTTCCATCATGACTGTGCCCCGTGTATAAATCCAGCTTTATAAAGACATGGTTTCATGTGGAGGAATGTGTGACAGACTCAACTGGGACAGAGGCTTTTTGGAGGGGATTGCAGGCTAGTCTCTTGCCTACTGACTATGGGCCCTGGTTTTTAAGGGAGTATTACTCTTTGGGAGGTGTGTGCCTGGGGGACCCTTGGCGCAATGTTACTTTGGATTCAAGTCCATGTCTCCCCAAAACACACAGACTCTGGTGGGCCCATATACATGATTATGGGCCCTGGCATTCAAGGGTGCTACAAGCATTTAGGAAGAAGTCCTTTTATGTAATGCAAAAGGACATTATTACATTTAACAGTCAAGAAAGCCGTGATGGTCTCTGCCAACTTTAAACTCAATAAACAGATGTATGTGGAAAGAAAGCTGGTTAATGAGATTTGGACAGCCCTGGGTCTTCTGTTGCCAACTACGCTAAGGTGGGGTGAGATCACTGTTAGTTATGTGTTTATTGAGTAGGTCTTTCCCATTGTTCTATTGTTTTGTTTCTGTCAGTTTGCTCATCTCTTGAACAGGTGATTAATATTGTGACCACTGTACCTTGTTATTGAACCATTGGGGGATGTTATATGTTTATGTTGATTAGCTTACAAGTTAATTAAATCACTGTTGGCTATTAGTTGCTAGAAGTGGATTAGCATTATGTGTGTGTTGGCTGTCATATAGCTATGTTAATTATATTCCTATTTACAGTTTGTATTGTTAGAGTAATATGATCAGGAGGGGAATATCCTCCTGTGGGGTATAAAGTATGGTTCTGAGTTTCAATAAACAGTCTTTCCTTTGGCCTTTACCTCACACCTTGTCTGTGTACGATGTTTGGGGTAAAAAGGGCTGGTATTGGCTCTCAGTCTGCTCAGAACGGTTTGGAGGGCTGGAGGCACTGTTTGCCGAAGGGAAGCACCTAGTCGGGGTGCCAAGCAGTTTCGTCACAAAGTTTGAGTGTCCTTCACAGAGTCTTGACCTCAACCCTACTTGAACACCTTTGGGATGAATTGGAACACCAATTGTGATCCAGGTCTTCTCATCCAGCATTAGTACCTGACCTCACAAATGTTCTTATGGATATTGGAGTTCTAGCCTTCTTCTGCACTTCCTTCCTTGTGGTAACAATCTTGGAGAGGTCCTTTTCTCTACCAGCATGACTGCGCTCAAAACCAGATCCATAAAGTCTTAATTTGACCAGTTTGGTGTGGAGGAACTTGAGTCTCCTTAACAGAGCCCTGACCTCAACCCTACTGAACACTTTCGGAATGAAATGGAACACCGATTATAAGCCAAGTCTTCTCATTCAACATCCAAACCTGACCTCGCAAATGTTTTTTTTGAATCGCAGGGATTCTAGCCGCCTCCTGTGCTTCCAGCCTCATGGCAACAGTCTTGGAAAGGTCCTTTTTGGTTCCTGCATGACTGTGCACAAAGACAGCTCCATAAAGACATGGTCTGATGAGTTTAGTGTGGAGGAACTCTATTTTCCCGCACAGAGCCCTGGCCTCAATCCTGCTGAACACCTTTGGGAGGATTTGGAACACTGGTTGTGAGCCAGGTCTTCTCATCCAGCATTAGTACCTGACCTCACAAATGTTCTTATAGATAGCAGGGGTTCTAGCCTTCCACTGCTCTTCCAGCCTCATGGCAACAGTCTTGGAAAGGTCATTTTGGGTTCCAGCATGACTATGTACAAAGCCAACTCCATAAAGGCATGGTTTGGTGTGGAGGAATTCAAGTGTGCTGCACAGAGCCCTGACCTCAACCCAAACTCAGAATTAATGGCCTTGCTTTTGCAGTGCAATGTCCAACAACCTCAAATAAAAGTGATGGTCAGATACCCACAAACTTTCAGCCATATTGTCCATGTGCACCTGATCACATGCAATGTTTATATGCAGTGGCACGCTAACATCTTTTTCTTTTTTATTACTTTTATTCCTATTAGAAGGAATGTAAACATCCTTTGTAATAGGAATAAAGATGACAGGTCCTCTTTATGAAGAGATCTGGGGTCAACAAGGCCCCCAGATCTCTTATTTACCTTTTTAAATGTTTTTTTTTATCTCTTTGCTTAAAAAAAAAAAAAAAATTGCTTCCAACCTGGACCAGAAGTGTCATGACGTCGCTCCAGTCCTCCGGGGCCATAGAGGTGATCCAAGGGTAGATCCTCTTTGATCGCCTCTATGGCCTTGGAGTACCGGAGCAACAGCATGATGTCACTTCTGGTCCAGGCTGGAAGTAAACAATTTTTGCCTTTGGGACTAGCTGCCCGTACTGTTGGATTGTTTCTCGGGTGAACCGGCGGAAATGGTAAGCCCAAGATACACTGCTTTTTTAAAGCATTTCAGTGGCTGATGATACCGGGGTTATGGCTGGTTATATAGGGGGGGGGGACACTGGGGAAGGGGAGGATGTCCCCTCCCACTACTTCTGAAAGCATTCCAGCAGCTCATGAGCCGCTCGGAACGCTTGCATGAGAAAGCCGGCCGCCGGCTGTGTAGTTGATAGCTTCAGCCATTATCCCGGTAAACCACTAGCAAACCGCAACGTGTGTATATATACGTATTGCAGTCTTGAAGTGTTTAATAGAGAGCACAGGAAGCTCTCCACTCACAAGGTTTCCACCAAGATCAATAGGTATTCTTTTTGAAATTCTCACTTATAACAAAAACGCTGTAATTTGGATATTTAACAGACCAAAAGAAACCCAATAAGGCCCCTTTCACACTTGTGCGACTTTTCCTGCGACTTTGGACATCGGAGTCGCATGATAAGTCGTACCCTATGATTCCCAATGATAACCATTCATATCTGTGCGACTTTAAAGTAGACCCTGTGCTACTTTGGTCTGACTTTGATGTGAGTTGAGGTCCATAGACCTCAAGTTTACAAGCCATTCCCTAAAATCGCACAAGTTTCAAGTTGCAGCAGTGTGAAAGGGGCCTATGAGAAGTGTGATGTTGGGGTTTACATACAGTGAGGGGGGAAAAAAGTATTTGATCCCCTGCTGATTTTGTACGTTTGCCCACTGAAAAAGAAATGATCAGTCTATAATTTTAATGATCAGTTTATTTTAACAGAGAGAGACCAAACAACAACAAAAAGATCCAGAAAAATGCATTTCAAAAAATGTATTTCAAAATTGATTTGCATTTTAATGAGTGAAATAAGTATTTGATCCCCTATCATTCAGCAACATTTCTGGCTCCCAGGTGTCTTCTATACAGGTAAGGAGCTGAGATTAGGAGCACTCTCTTAAAGGGAGTGCTCCTAATCTCAGCTTGTTACCTGTATAAAAGACACCTGTCCACAGAAGCAATCAACCAGATTCCAATCTCTTTACCATGGCCAAGACCAAAGAGCTGTCCAAGGATGTCAGTGACAAGATTGTAGACCTACACAAGGCTGGAATGGGCTACAAAACCATCGCCAAGCAACTTGGTGAGAGGGTCGCAAATGGAAGAAACACAAAATAACTATCAATCTCCCTCGGTCTGGGGCCCCATGGAAGGTCTCACCTCGTGGAGTTTCCATGATCATGAGAACGACGATGAATCAGCCCAGAACTACACCGGAGAATCTGGTCAATGATCTCAAGGCAGTTGGGACCATAGTCACCGAGAAAACAATTGGTAACACACTACGCCGTGAAGGACTGAATTCCTGCAGCGCCCACAAGGTCCCCCTGCTCAAGAAATCACATGTACAGGCCTGTCTGAAGTCTGCTAATGAACATCTGAATGATTTGGAGGAGAACTGGGTGAAAGTGTGGTCAGATGAGACCAAAATCAAACTTTTTGGCATCAACTCAACTCGTCGTGTTTGGAGGAAGAGGAATGCTGCCTATCACCCCAAGAACACCATCCCCCACTGTCATACATGGAGGTGGAAACATTATGCTTTGGGGGTGTTTTTCTGCTAAGAGGACAGGACAACTTCACCGCATCAAAGGGACGATGGACGTGGCCCATGCACCATCAAATCTTGGGTGAGAACCTCCTTCCCTCAGCCAGGGCATTGAAAATGGGTCACGAATGGGTATTCCAGCATGACAATGACCCAAAACACATGGCCAAGGCAACAAAGGAGTGGCTCAAGAAGAAGCACATTAAGTTCTCAAGACCTTAATCCCATAGAAAATATGTGGAGGGATCTGAAGGTTCAAGTTGCCAAACGTCACCCTCGAAACTTTGGAGACTTGGAGAGGAACTGCAAAGAGGAGTTGAGATGTGTGCAAACCTGGTGGCCGACTCCAAGAAACGTCTGACCTCTGTGATTGCCACCAAGTACGAAGTCATGTTTTGTGAAGGGGTCAAATACTAATTTTACTCATTAAACTGCAAATCAATCCTATAACTTTTTTGAAAAGCGTTTTTCTGGATTTTTTTTCGTTCTGTGTCTCACTGGTAAATTAAACTTACTATTAAAATATACACTGATCATTTCTTAGTGTGCAAATGTACTAAATCAGTAGGGGATCAAATACTCCCCCCCCCCCCCGCTGTACCCTTTGAAGGGCTTTGAAGGGTTGCTGGCCCTTTAAGGAGAAAGACGCTACATCTGGTCCTATTTAGTGAATTTCTAGTTTTGTTAAATCCTGTTATGCCAAGGAATAAAATCCTACCCCGGCTTCTAAATTTGGCTCAGACTTATTATGAAGGCCGTGCCTTTTCCTCCGCGTTTGCTCCCAGCAGCGGTTGGCTTATGTATATTTTGTTGAGTCTATTCAAATAAGGATGCAAACAAAGCAAAGACACTTGGTGTTTTCTGTGCCGGGTTAATAGATGTGCATATTTCAGCATATGATATGTCGTTTATCATGTACATAATTCATCTGTTTATTTGTGTCAGTGTGCTGCTTTTGCAATAAATGACTCAAACTGCGAATGCAAAAAACCTCTACGCCATGGCGGCTAATAAAGGGGGGGAATGTTTTAGTGGTTTTGTACATAATTTCTTTATTATCGTCTAGACAAAAAAAAAAAATAGATGTCATTTATAGTCCATAAGAATATAAAATATAGCATATGATTATTATGTACTTGTATTTCCAGCCAGCAGGTGGAGCTGTAGGCTCCCGTTTGCATGTTATCCAGTCTCTCCATACCACTAATTTTAAATTTAAAGAGGAACTGCAGTCTGCTCACAATCTGTATCATTGCCATTCTGAAGCTTCCCTCCAACCGCTTTGCATATTATTTTATATATATTGTAATTCTGTACTTGCCAAATATGCTGCAGAAATCTCCCTCCGCTGAGTCTGGCTGCAGCCATTTTTACTGTGGGCAGCTGAAGCTGCTGCCTGTTCACTTCCTGGATTTACACAGACACACAGAGGCACACCTACAGCCCTGCAGCTCTCATTGGCCCTCTTTTGACTCACCCCATCCCCTTCCTGGCAAACTCCCACGAGAGAGAGAGCTGTGCATGATGTCATAAGGCTAATGACCAGACAAGAAACAGGAAGTGGGCTGTATAAGGGATTTACTGGCAGAAAAAAAAAATTTTTACTATCCAAAGTTAAAACAACAACAAGGGCAGAAGATTTAATAGATGGGAAGATGAAAAAAAGGACTGAAATTCCACTTTAAACTGCGAAAAAGAGGCCAGAAGCTGAACTTTAACCCTAGGTTCACACTCTTGCGTTTGCGTTAGCCCATTAAAAAAGAAAGGGCTGCCGTGCTTGCGTTTCTGCAAAAAAAAAAAAAAAAGGTGCATGCAGCCGCAGGGAAATCGCGTGGTCTTTTTACATGTGTGGGGGGTGCCATTCGGAATGAATGGCAGCCCTGCGTGTTTTCACTGTGGGTGGTTGCAGGTGCCGGAATGACTGCAATAACCCACAGCGGCTCAGCCATTCACAGTATGCTTTGTATTCTATGAATAAATACAAAGCTTCCTCTGATTTAGGCACACAATGTGCGGAGCGGCACTCAGCAGGGGCTTCAGGGGCTAATCGGGTCCTAATTTTTGCCTGAATTACATCCTTAAACTGAGCCAAAGACGCACAGGACTCTTCTGCCGTGCGCTCCACGGCCGCCCCGGAGCTGTGTGAACCGGCTTCATTGAGAGCCGGTCACACTCTCCTGTCATGCGAATTGGATGCGGTTGAACCCGGCCTTGAAGTGATTGTAAAGTCTAGTTTAAAAAAAAATGCTACTTACCTGCTCTGTGTAATGGCTTTGCACAGAGCTGCCCCGATCCTCCTCTTCTTGGGTTCCCCTTTGGCGCTCCTGACCCCTACCTCCAGCTTGCTATGGGGGGCACCCGAGACGAGTCGCAGCTCCCTGTGTCCACTCATACACAGAGCCGCTGCCCGGCCCTGCCCCCTCTCTCTCCTGATTGGCTGAAGATTTTGATAGCAATTCCACCGGGCTGCTCTCTCAGCCAATCAGGAGGGGAGTCCTGGGCAGCTTGGACGCTCCTGCAACATCGCTGGATAAAGACGGGCTTGGATAAGTATTGGGGGGGGGGGGGGCTGCTGCACACAGGTTTTTTTATGTCAATGCATAAAATTTATTAAGTCTAAAAATAAAAAAAACTACCGTTACAATCCCTTTTAAACACTATCTATGAATGGAGGAGGCAGACCCGTCAATCATCCTCCCGTCCTCCATTCATAGAAATTGTAGTTACGGCTTCTTTGAATGGAGGAGCTGGGTGGAAAGGGTCGTCATAGTCTGGTACTCTTAATGAGTGCCTGTGACCGCTCGACTGACCCCGATATTCACCAGAATATTGCAGGGGGTGGGGGGGTGGAGCTTTGAGGGAGGAAGGATACTACTGAACACGGGACACATCACACAGGGAAGGTAAGTCATTTTCTATGTACAAATCCTCCTTTTTTTTCTTTTTTTTTTTTTCTTTTTTTTAGGGTAAACCTGCTTTTAACTCTGAGAATCCTGTTTCATGTATTCAAAATGATTCATTAGATTTCTCCCCCCCTCTCAACTTCATTTGGTCTCCTACCCCAAAGTCGTATGGATACGCCCCTTTGTTAGGAGCCCCCATGTCTTCAATCATAGCTTCTATATTATAAAGAGAAATGCAGTCATATATTTCATATATTGGGTTTTATTTTTCTTCTGTTTTTAAGGTGGAGTTCGGAGCTGGAGATCTGCAGGGACCTCTCTTCGGATTAAAATTTTTTCGGAATCTCACTCCAAAATGGTAATATTGATTTGGTTCTCACTATTGTATTACACGTATTCTTTAAAGTAATTGTAAAGGAAAAAATGTTCTAAAAAAATAAAAATAAAAGGACAAGCAGGTTATACCCACCTGCTCTGTGTAATGGTTGTGCACAGAACAGCCCCGATCCTCTTTTTCTCAGGTCCCACGCTGGAACTCTGGGCCCCTCCCCCTTGCCGAATGCCCCTATAGCAAGCCGCTTGTGCTGTGGGGGCACTCGTGCATGTTCGCCCCCTAAGCTGGCTCTCTGCGTCCATAAGACAGAGAGCATGGCTCAACCCCCACACTCACCTCACTGTCTGTGATTGACAGAAGCGGGAGCCAATGGCTCCTGCATCTCAGCCAATCAGGAGGGAGAGACCCGGGAGAATCTCATGTCTTGTGCACATCGCTGGATCGGGCTCAGCTAAGTATTAGGGGGGGAGCAGCACACAGAAGGTTTTTTTTACCTCCATACATAGAATGCATGAATGTCAAAAACCTTCAGCTTCACAACCACTTTAACCCTTCGCGCCAACCGTATGCAAAATTCCGTTCGTGGGTTGAAGGGGTTAAACCGGGGTGATGCCTGCAGCTGCCGTTTTTTTTTAGAGTCAGCGGTTGGCTTTTTAGTGATGAAAACTGATTATGTTATCCTAAAGGAGCGGGAGGGGAATTCCCTCCAACCCCCCCTCCCGCCGCTCTTCCCGAGCCTCCCGTCCCACCGGGAGACCTGAGCCACCAGCCGACGCGTCCGCCGCCTAGGCTGAGACCCGAACAAAGCCGGATTTGGCTCTGATCGGGTCTCCGATGTAAAATCCAATGATGTCGGTTTAAAAAAAATTAAGAAATAACCGTATTCAGAATCACCGATTTTGGCGGTCTGAATACTTTTAAGTGCAGAGGAGGGATTTGGGGTCTTTTAGACCCCCGATCCCTCCATAAAGAGTACCTGTCACCACCTATTACTGTCACAAGGGATGTTTACTTTCCTTGTGACAGCAATAAAAGTGATCAGATTTTGACAATGTCAAAAAAAGAAAATTTAAATAAGAAAAAAAAATATATATATATAGTTTAGGTTTGTTGGTTCGCACAGCCGGGCCGCCCCGCCGCAGTAAATGTGCGGTGGGCGGTCCGGAAGCTGTTAAATCACCTCAGTTGATGGGCTAAGTGGCGGATAAAATATTTTAAAAGGTGAATATAAAGGACTGCTGCATCTAAACCACCAATCCGGATAGGATGTGTAATTGGCTACAATAAAACAATATTGTGAAGTGCGCCGTCCTTTATAGAAATATAGATCAATACATCTCATAAAAAACACAGTAAAGGTGCATTAAAACTTGTAATCGTATCACATTAGCAAATCCATATATATATATATATATATATATATATATATATATACATATACACATATTATAATTAAAGCAAACGCATACGTAAGTTGCGCCCCTAAATGTAAACGGTATTCAAATCGCACATGTGAGGTATCGCCGCGATCGTCAGAGTGAGAGCAATAATTCTAGTGCTAGACCTCCTCTGTAACTCTAAACTGGTGACCGTTAAATTTTTTTAAAGAGTCCCCTATGGAGATTTTTAGGTACCGTAGTTTGTTGTCATTCCACAAGTGTGCGCAATGACATGTTGGGTATCCATTTACTCGACATAATATCATCTTTCACATTATACAAAAAAATTGGGCTAACTTTACAGTTTAGTTTTTTTTAACTCATGAAAGTGGCCATTTTATTCTCTAGGGTCTATATATATATATATATATATATATATATATATATATATATATATATATATATATATATATATATATATATATATATATATATACATACATATATATATATATATATAGGTATATGTATCTATTTCTCTCTCTCTCTCTCTCTCTCTCTCTCTCTCTCTCTCTCTCTCTCTGTATGTATATATATATATATATATATATATATATATATATATATATATCCTGTTTCCCCGAAAATTAGACCTAGCGTGATTGTCGGTGATGGCTGCAATATAAGCCCTATCCCTCAAATAAGCCCTAGTTAAAGGTTGTAGGTCTTATTTTCAGGGTAGGGCTTATTTGGGGGGTAGGGCTTATATTGCAGCCATCACTGACAATCAAGCTAGGTCTTCTTTTTGGGGAAACGGGGTATATATATATAGAGATAGATAGACCCTAGAGAATAAAATGGCCACTTTCATGAATTTAAAAATATATACCGTATTTATCGGCTTATAACACGCACTTTTTTCCCCTTTAAAATCAGGGGGAAAACGTGGGTGCATGTTATACGCCGATCCCCCGCCGATTGTGAGCCTTTTGGCGGCTCTCGGCCATTCTCTGCGGCTCTCGCAGTCCAGCGTGAGCCTCCTAAAGCCACCAAGAGCGGCCGAAAGCCGCCGAGAGCTGCCAAGAACAGCGGTGCCATTTTTAAACGGCAGATGTCTGCAAATGACACAGGGCAAGGCTACAGATGGGCACTGATAAGGCTGCATTGATGGGCATTTAAATGTAAGTTTTTTTCCTTAAACTTCCCTTCTAAACTTGGGGTGCGTGTTTTTTGTTTTTTTTTTTCTCAATCAAAGTGGGGTGCGTCTTATACGCCGATAAATACGGTATATTGGGGGGTTCCAAGTAATTTTCTAGCAGAAAATACGGATTTTAACTTGTAAGCAACAAATGTCAGAAATAGGCTTATGGCCCGTACACACGATCCAAATATCGTACGAAAACTGTCGTCCGAGGAAGAATCGTACGATTTTCGGATCGGGTGCACACTACTTTCGAGAGCCGATCACGACAGTTCATCCGATATTATTCGATCGGACAAGCAGGAAAATTTTCCTCAGAAGATACCAGATTGTACAATTTTCCTTTAGTCAGTACGGTTGTCTGAAAATACAATACAAATACATTACAACACATGACATCACTTACGATTTTTTTTGTCTGTCGTACGAGAATTTTCGTGACTTTATTTACCTATTCAATTTCTACTTCCGACTATTAAGCGGAAAAAAATCGTTTGATATTCGGTTTGTGTGTACGGCCCACATGAAACATTAGGCATGCAAGGGGTTTTTTTTTTATTTTTTATTTTTGGATAGAGTGGAGAGGGATTAGAACCCTTGTCAGGTTTTTATTGCTGTGTCTGCCCCCTTTAGGGAGATTCACCCTCCTCTATTTGTCCTGTTTTATTATTCTCATTAAAAGTGAAAGTACCCGGAAACCCCAAATTTTGGGTTGTCCCCAGAAAAGTAATAATGGAAATACCTTCCAATGGGGACACTAGTTCTCCATTAATTTGCAGGGATTTCTTTTCACTTCCTGCTTGGCTATGTGACAGGAAGTGAAGGAAAATCTCTGCAAATGGGACACAGATGGCACAAGAGAAAAAAAATCTGACAAGGGTTATAACCCCCCTCTTCCTTGCGCTATCCAAAATGGAAAAAAAATGTGCCTATAGTTCTACTTTAACCCCTTTACTAACACACACATGTGCGTCACAAAAGGGGGTGGGCTTTAACGATCTCTTTAAAAAAAACTTTAAAAAGAGCAGAGTTTCCCTTTAACGCATAAAAGCCGCTAACGCCTCTGGTCTCGCATTGGCGGCTGTGCCAAGCTGCAGCATTAAAACCTATGAGGGTCATTTGAGCGGAGGCCTCCTTTTCACAGCTGAAATAAGTTACACTAGATTAACTTTTTTTTTTTTTTTTTTTTGTTCTTTATTTTTTTACGGTAGCTCGTATCTGCGAGAGATAATTTATTCCCCGATAAGAAAATAGCCTGTGACCCCATAAAACGTAGTCATTGTTGGTCTGTTATTTAGGTCGCTGTTTGTTTAACATCAGCATTATTGTCGTTGAATATACTCGTCTCCTGCTGTGCCCTATGTAGGGCAACCATCGTTCCATAGATCCGCCTGACCCACATGTAGTACCCCTGTGCTGCCAGAAGAGGGCCTCCGTCTTATGTAATCATTTTCCTAATCTGAACACAACAATCCATGCCAACAAGTCTTTGCTCAGAAAAATGTTGAAAAGAAAAGAAGTGTGCCTTTGTGTCGGGTAGGAAATGAATTATGTTACTGGAGATGTAAATCCCAATTGAGTGACCTTTTATTTGCTAAAGTGCTGCGTATCCTAAACACAGGGCACGCATCTTTTTTTTTTTTTTTTAATAAAATACAGTTCTCCGCTTTTTTTTTTTTTTTCCTTTGATACAAAGGCTTTTTTTTTCTTTTTGTTTTTTGTTATACCTACAGTTAAGCCTATCCTATAATAAAGCTTACCTCTAGGTACAGTAAATATCTCCTGAACTTGCACCATTTAGGAGATCTTTACTTTAGCAGGGCCGGTGAAGTCAGGGCTGGTGCAAGGATTTTTGACACTCTAGGCGAATCCTCATTTTGTCGCACCCCCCGCTCCACCCCTGACTCGACCCCCCCTTTGCCCTGTCCATGTATACCCCCACCTTTTTAATTTAGCGCCCATCAAATGCAGCCTTTCCAACGCCCATCAAATGCAGCCTCACCAGCGCCCATCAAATGCGGCCTCGCCAGCGCCCATCAAATGCAGCCTCGCCAGGGCCCATCAAATGCGGCCTCGCCGGGGGCCCATCAAATGCGGCCTCGCCGGGGGCCCATCAAATGCGGCCTCGCCGGGGGCCCATCAAATGCGGCCTCGCCGGGGGCCCATCAAATGCGGCCTCGCCGGGGGCCCATCAAATGCGGCCTCGCCAGCGCAGCGGCGATCTGCAATATTTTTATCCGGACTGAGATATTGCGCCTGACAAATTGGACACTTTTGAGACATTTTTGGGACCATTGACAATTATAAAGCGATCAGTGCTATAGCGATGTCCTATAGGAGCGATTCAATAAAAACATGTGCGTCAGCTTTTGGGCAGCTGACACAGAGACCAGGGGACCGGCCATCAGTATTTGTTCCCATCTATCTCCATCTATGGCAGTGGTTCTCAACTCCTGTCCTCAGGACCCACTAACAGGCCAGGTTCACAAGATAACTGAAATACATCACAGGTGAGATCATTTGCTGCTCAATGATTACAGTATTCTAGTCTACATCTCCCCAGGGTAATACATAAAACCTGGCCTGTTAGTGGGCCCTGAGGACAGGGTTGATGGCCACTGATCTACATCAGTGGTCATCAGCCTCCAATTTTCCTCTACAGTGCAGTAGATCAGGAGCTTGAATATTGGTAAGTAAATAGGCATAGATGTGAGAGATAATACCCTTCTTGTCTGTAGCAGTAAATATGAAACTAAAAAAGTCTTAAGTCATCTAGTCTCAGGTTTGAGCCCTTATCCTCTGCTCTAATAGCATGTCGTAGTTGTAAAAACATAAAATACCGGCCAGCCAGTGAGGGAAACTCCCCCGTAGCTGATCAAAAGACTTCAGTGACATTCCATTATACAGTTGTACAAAAATATTTGACTCCAGCTCTGCAACACGCAGCCTGGTTGGGAATTTTGTTTAATTCAGGATAGGAGTTGTTATCCCATATGGGAGTAGACTCCAAAAAGCCTCCTAACCCCAGTCTAGTTTTCACTTCTGCCCAAAGTTTTAGGATCGACCTTATTGTGGGGGCAGTCAGGTGTCCGATCCGGGAGACCCTGCTCAGGCTGGGACATTGCATTATAATCCACCATTGAAGGGATCACCAAGGTCCTAGAGGGATCTAGCGTATCTGGCAGATCCCAGCCAATGAAGTGCTGTAGTTGGGCAGCCAAAAAATAGGTAAGGGCATGCGGTACTGCTAGTCCCCCCTGGTCTTTAGGATACTGAAGAGTGGTCAGTTTAACCCTAGCCACTTTATTTTTCCACAGCAATGCTCTATAGAATGAATCCACCCATTGAAACCAGTAGCGTGGTATCCACACAGGAGAATTGTGAAGGATATAGAACTGGGGAGCCCAGACCATCTTTATCAGATTAGCCCGTCCTGTCACTGAAAGAGGCAGTTTACACCAGCTACTCAGTTTATGTTTAAATTTAGCTAAAATGGGCTTAAGGTTCAGGGATACATAACTGGTCACATTGGCAGTCACCATTATGCCTAAATACTTGAATGAATGCAGTATCTCCACCTCCTCCTGTGCTCCTATTGCCGGCATTGGCGATGGCAGAGGGTCTAACTATAATAGAGAAGATTTGTGCCAGTTTATAGCAAATCCAGACAGCTGTCCAAACCGTTCACTAAGACGCATTACTGTTTCCGGAGAGCCGGCAGTGTCCCCTAAATATATCTGGGTGTCGGTGTAGAGGGAGAGCTTATCCTCCCTCCCACCCAGGGGGCGCTGAAACCCAACAACCTCAGGGGATGCCCTCACCCTCGCTGCCAGAGGCTCCAGGGCCAGAGCGAAGCACCCCTGTCTTGTCCACCTGTGTAAAGAGAAGGGGTCAGACAGGACCCTATTAATTCTAATTTGTGCCTCAGGAGCAGAGTACAGCAGTCGCGCCCATTTAAGAAAAGTCTCTCCCAACTGGAATTTCTGCATGACAGCCCACAGGTTACAACAACGCCCTGTTACCAGGATTATCCACAGGCAGTTATATGTTCAGGAACATTTGCCTGATGTTCAGCGCTGTTGATCTAGCCGGAATAAATCCAAATTGATCCAAGTGTATTAAACCGGATACAATCTTTGCCAGCCTGGTAGCCAGTACCCTAGCCAGCAACTTGATATCCGTGTTTATCAAAGAAATTGGTCGATACGAGTCAGGCAGCACTGGGTCCTTGCCAGGTTTGGGAATCGCCACAATAATAGGCTTGTTTATAGAAGATAGTAAGTAGCCTGTCATGAAAGCGTCCTTGAGGGTCTCCAGTAGGGCAGGTATAAGAGGGTCACTATAACGCTTGTATATTTCTACTGGGAGCCCGCCCATACCAGGGGATTTGCTATTGGCCAGCCTTGGCTAATTCCTCGATTGTCAGAGGGGCATTGAGAAGTTTGCAACCATCGTCAGTCAGTGATGGTAGAGGGCAACAGTCCAAGAACAGCACCAGTGCTTCCTCCATCGTGTTTACCTTAGAGGGGTTAACTTTGTGAAAGTAGTCAGTGAATACCTTCAGTATTTGTGTCAGGTCCTGCACGCTGTCCCCCGTAGGGCTCTGTATAGTGTTTATGTTGGATAGTACCTGTTGTGAGCAGGAGATGACCGCCAACAGATGGCCTGAACTTTCCCCCTTCTCAAAATACCGCTGCTGCAGGCAAAAACGCTTATTTTCCGCAGCATTCAGGACAACCTGCTGAAACATTTCCTATGCTGCCACCCAGCTGCGTTCAGTAGAAGGTGTAGGGTCCACAATATAGTTGCCCTCCGTTCTCTGCACCTCAGTTTTTATGTGGGAGATTTGCTTGATAATAAGGCCTCTAAGATGGGCCTTAAAGGCATTCCAAACCATACCTCTCGAGGCCATATTCCTGTTGACTCCAAGAAAGCATGTCAGGGCCTCCAGAATAGGGTCGTCTGCTGGAAAAAGCTGGAGCCAAAATGGGTTAACTTTCCACAATCCCCCCTCACCCCGAGGACCGATATCCGTACCCAGAGGAGTGAGTGGTCTGAGATAACTGTGGGAAACATAATCAGTCTGTGACACCCTGACTTGTGCCAAGGAGTTGCATAAGCATAAATCAATACGGCATAGGTCACGGAAGGCAGCCGAATAACAGGAAAAGGTCAGTTTTGTCAGGATGTCCGTCCGTCCACACATCTCGCAAACCAATCTCCGAAATCAATCTAGCAAAAGGGATAGGGCCTTCAGGGCCAGTGGAGCGGCCACCAGGCGGGGTAAATTTGTCTAGAGTCCGATCAAGGAGATTATTAAAGTTCCCTAGGACCCACAGGGGTAAATTAGAAAATGGGCTAGAAATTGAGCCAGACATTTTTAAGCTATCAGGAGAGAAGGGTGGAGGGACATACACATTCACAATAATACACAGCATGTCAGCCAGTTTGCATACTAAAAAAATGTATCTTCCCTGTTCATCTATTCTGGACTGCAACAGGTGAAAGGGAACATCATTGGAGATCAATATGCTTACTCACCTGGAGTAGGCTGTGTGTGTGGAGTGAAACCCAGTCTGATATCCCCTGGACCTTAGTAGTGGAATGGTGTCTTTTTGAAGGTGTGTTTCCTGTAAACACACTATAGACAATTTGTAAGGTTTCAACGCAGAAAATAGTGCAGTACGTTTCACACCATCATCCAGCACCCTAACATTCCAGGAGGGAAAGGTAAATTCAGTTGTTACTGACATAACTCTGTAATCAAAAATGTAGATGAAGCCCGGGCCCCAGGGGAGAGAAAAATGGATAAGCAATGGATATGAGTAACAGGATAAGCTATGTGTGCATTAGGAAGACCGGGAGGGTCCCAAAACATCAGTTTAGAGGACTTGCTACTTGGTGTTACTGCAAGGGGCCAGCAGCAATCTCCAACAGGGGGGGGTATACATTTAGTTAAAAGGGTTGACATGTTTATTGTACGAGATGTTCATTGGTATCGTCAGGACATTTGTTCTGGGTTAACAGTAAAAAAGAACAAACAAACTGGAAAAAAAATACAAAAGTTCATTCCCTGAGGTATCCTGTGGGGAATCAAAACGGGGATGTCCACGCGGGTCAAGTGCAATAGCAAGAGGGGGCTCCTTCGTCACAAGGTAAGTGATACGATGGGACTTGTAGATTCCATAGCAAGAAGAGACTGACATGGGGAAAAAAACTTTCCATGTAGGTGGTCAAACAAACAGGAAAAGGGTCTCAAGGCCTCCGCATTGAAGTAGTAGATAGATTTCTCTCAGGGATCAGGCAACCTGAGTTCAAGCAATAAACAGTGGTAAGGAACACCATAACCCAGTTTTCAGGTTGGTGCTGATTTATGCACGGTGTGTTCCATATGATAAAGCCACTCTGAGGCCATAGTAGATTGTCGAATAAGTGGGTCTCTCCGCTAGTAGCCACTCTCAGCCGGGCAGGGTAAAGCATTGCATAGGTGACTTTTTACATCTGTATCCTTTTTTGTTTTGTAGGTCAGCTGAGAAGTCAGGGTAGAAGGATATTCAGACGTTACCCATCTTCATGGCATCTCCCCTGGTGCGGGCTTGGTATAGGGCAGTGTTTTGGTCTTTAAAGTTCAAGAATTTGAAAGGGAGAGGCATCGGCGGTTCTCCCAGACGTGGTGGCTTGCCAGGCACTTGGTGCGCACGCTCCACTGCAAACATGGGGGAGAAGACTTCTCTCCCAAAGACCTTCACCAGCCACTGCTCAGTAAAAGCAACAGGGTTTTTTCCCTCCACCTTCTCAGGCATGCCCACTGCTCTCACGTTGTTCCTTCTAAGCCTGTTTTCCATGTCCTCCAGGCGAGAAGCGTGACTGGAGGACTTAGATTGCACCTGTCGCAGTCCATGTTGTAGTGACGCTACCTCATCTTCCACTATACTCATGCGACCCTCCAGCTCTGATGTACGATCCCTAAGTTTCTGCATGTCCTGATGGACTAATGCCAGTTCGATTTTCACCCTCTTAATTTCGGAAGTCAGGGTTGTCAGAGTGGTATTGCAGAAAAAATTTGTCTCGGGGTGGGCTCCGGGTCCTGCAAGTCAGTGCCAAAAGGAGTCAGTGTGTGTTACAGGGATGGAGGGGTACTCACTGTGTCCCACAGGGCGGCATCCACTGTGTCGTCCTGCTAGTCAAGCCCGCTGTTCTCACCCAGTGGGAGGCTGAGTGTAGGATCTGCAGGCAGTGGAGACGGTTTAGCTGGAGTGTCCCTGTAAAGATGCTTATTGAACAGCTTCTGTGCTGCCTCCTTCGCCGAGCGAGGCGCTCGGCCGCCATCTTGAGCCGCATGGTCGGGTCCCAGGTAGAGATCTTTGCCTTTTCTAGACATGCTGGCACCCGAGTAACACTGCTGGAGTGACACCGCGGGTGTGTGAGTGGTATCGCGGGTCAGTGGGAGCTGTTACAGCCCAAGAGAGAGGTGTTGTCAGGAGAATTTTCAGGAGTTTCGGTGGAGCTATCCTTCACCGCGTCTTCATTTGCCGCAAGCCACAACCCCCACCCCCCCAGCCGTGCTCTTTAGTAACTAAGATTTTAAGCAATAGATGCCATGGTCAATGGGTGTGCTACATTTACGTTATATGTGCCTGCTAAGTTGTTGGGATCACAACTCGGCTATTCTTATTTCGTCCTCTCTATTCTAAATAGGATTGGCATGGTTTGTGCCTACCAAGTGATATTTCACAAAGTGTTAACGCTTTCGTCGACGATTTAGTATTTTTTGAGCCACCTGCCCCAGGTGTTCTCTCTGACCTACTGCTTTCCCACTACTCTCCTTTCTCCTATTCCATCCCTCCCCAACTTTCCTTTGACCCCTCTCCCTCTACTCCACTCCCCTTTCTCTCTTATTTTTTTTATTCTCTTTTCTTCTTGTCACTCCATCATGGCCCACACAGTGATTTCTCACCCTACAGTTTTGCTCATACCATGTAAATGGCCTCAATGTTGCCTCCAAAGAGGACAAATCCTTTATCAAATGCACAAACGCAGAGTTAGTGTGCTTCTTCTACAGGAGACACATTTTCACATTGCCTCCACTCCTTCCTGTTCCAACGTATATTTCAACAGATGGTTCAATAGTACTAACCCAACCCAGAAAGCCAAGGGAGTATCTATTGCCTTCCGTAACTATAGAAGTGCTTGATCACCTCTCTGACCCTCAGGGAAGGTATGTTTTTCTGCAATTTTTCTATGGGGTACCAAATTTACGGTAGCTAACATGTACCTACCAAATATTAATCAAGTGCCGTCCGCGCTGCAGTATTTGAGGATTCTGTCAGGATTCATGGAGGGTAAGCTCATCTTAGGAGGGGATTTTAACACCCCTTTGGAACCACTTTTGGACTCCTCTACCTCGCAGTCATGTATCTCATTCCCCAAACTGAGGGCTTTGAAACGTGAATTCTACGATCTGCATCTTGTGGATGTTTTGAAGATGTACCTCACGTCCCGTAACTATACCCACATCGCTCATGTACATCAGACTTTTAGTCGCATAGACTACCTAATGAGTGACCACAGTTGTCTGGATTGGTCTCCTGAATGCGGCATAGACTCAATGGTCTGGTCTGACCACTCTCCTATAAACATGGCATTCTCGCTCCCCTCCACTCTGATTAGGTAGTGGACATGACGCTTGAACAATTCTTTGCTTATGAATTCGGAATGTGTGACGAGGGTTTCGGACACAATATCTAACCCCTTTACTGAAATGCTGGTGAAGGTTACTTTAACCTGTAATGTTTGCAGGGGTTGCTCCCACAGATGGTCTCCTGATGTGCTTTATAAACATGTTTTCATTCCATTTATATGTAACCTAGACATGCATTTGTTCTGACGCAAATGATACTTATTGTTGGTGTACCTTACCAATGTTTAACAACAATTATGTATCCCCCATTTTAACTTTCAATCATTTTTTTTTAATTTACATTTTGAAAAACATAACAAGCTCCAAGTTAGCCCACACGGGACTAAGAAATTACACAGAATGTCTAATATACATTACAACCAAATGAATCATAAATACTGTGAGGTTCCGTCAACTGTATGGCGAGTCTGACTCAACTACCAGAAATGCATAATTCGACAAGTTCCATAAAAGCAAGCTTCCCAGAAATTGTTACAACCAGAAAGTGTATGAAAGAACCCAAAAAAAAAGTAAGAATAAAGTGAGAAAGAAAGATGGAAGATGGGGGGTGGAGGTGAGGTAAGGGAGGGTAAAGCGATACCATAGACTCAGGACTGTCTCGGGTATCAACTATAAATGGCCAAAACTGTCTGGGTGCAAAGAAGGGAAAGAATAATCGATCCAATGTTTCCAAATTTTGAGAAACTTAGCATGGGGGTCCATTAAAATGCTGGACATCTGGTCATTAAGGGTAGTCAATAGGGTCTTTCACTCCTTCAAAGAAGATAGTTGAGTTGGTTTCTTCCAGACCTGAGCAATGATCAGGTTAGCAGGCAAAAATAAATATGAAGCCGATTTCTGTTGATGGGTAAAGAGACCCGGAATGAGCCAATGTAATAGCGTTACCTTGACATCCATACGAATCCTCCGGTGAAAACAAGTATGTAACAGACGAGCAACCGTAGAACCTCTCAACAAATATGTAGGATGTCCACTCGCTGGCCACAATTCTTGAAGCATCTATCGCTGCATCCAAGGTTTGCCTGGGCTATCCAAGCAGGAACCCAGTACCACCGCATGAGCACTTTATATGCAACCGCAAGGGTAGCAGTTTAAAAGGAACATTTTGCTACGATCAGCCAGGCCTCACTCCAGTCCTCTGGGTCTATTGAGATTGTCAGGTTTCTCTACCACTCTGTCACATAAGAGATGCTGAGGGCATTGAGTTGTAAAGGCTCAAGGTTTTTTTTTTACCTATATGCAGCGGTTGCGGCTCTCCCGGGTGTCTTTCTCTTCATTGCCTGAGACAGCAGAAGGCGTCATTGGCTCCCGGTACTGTCAATCGCAGCCAGTGAGGAGGGAGCGGGGCCGGGCCGTGTGTGTGAATGGACACACAGAGCAGCAACTGAGGTGCCCCCATGGCAAGCTGTTTGCTATGGGGTTACTTGGCAGGAGAAAGTGGCCAGGAGCGGCAGTGGGGGACCCCAGAAGAGGAGGATCTGGGCTGCTCTGTGCAAAACTATTACACTGAGCAGGTAAGCTTAACATGTTTGTTATCAAAAACTATTTTTGGATCCAGCTGATGGTCGCTTCAGCACCCACTTATATATGCACAGCCATTTGTATGGGAACGTGTGCTTTGGGAATAGTGCGTTTTTTTTAGAAGCACACTTTGAAGAGGAGTTCAGCCTGCATAAAAAAAAAAAAATGTGAAAGTCGGCAGTTACAGCCGCTGACTCTTAAAATAAGGACACTTTTATGTCCAGGGTGCCCGCGATGTCCTCACTTGAAGCCGACCCGTCCCCCGGCATCTTAAGTAAGGGAATCAGGAAATGAAGCCTTGCGGCTTCACAGCCTTTTTCCCTACTGCGCATGCGCGAGACGCACCGCACATTCTCCCTGGTCTTCTGGGACCTGTGTGTCTCCTAGAAGACAGCGGGGGGGGGGGGGCGGAGTAGGGTCTGGACATGCCGTAAATCAGCGCGGATACTGCGGCGGTCTTTCACCAGAAGTAGGAGCAAATACCTGTATTAGACAGGTATCTGCTCCCCCCTGCCCCCTGCAAGGTGCCAAATGTGACACTGGAGGGTGCCAATGCCATCAGGAGATACTTCTGAGATCATATGGATATGACCTGCAGTTGACCTCCTGACCTTCAATTGACCTTCTTCAAGCAGGTTCACTATTGGCATTAAAGAGATACAAAAACCCATTTGAAGCAAACAATGCCTCGTTGACATTGACAGGCCCTGGGGATGTTGGCAAACTTGATTGCACAATTGTACCTTTCTCTGCCCTGTAGATCAGGGGTAAGCAACCTTGGCCCACCAGCTATGGTAAAACTACAAGTCCCATCATGCCTCTGCCTTTGGGAGTCATGCCAGTGGCTGTCAGATTTTTGCAGCTCCTCCAGGTGGGACTGGTAGTTGCAGAACAGCTGAAGCACCGAGGTTGCCAACCCCTGCTGTAGATACGGAGGCTGACCATTGCAGTAAACAGATTACTCGGGGCTCGTTCACATGTGCTTTGCTCTCCTAAGTGTGGTCTGCGTTTGGATCGCTCTTCAGAGAGCATTTGACAGGTGGTGAGGAGGTATCAAGTCTTCACTGTCTGCTTTAACATCTTGGTCCCCGCACTAGAGTACCGCACCTGCATTAATTGCATGCAGTGCTGGGACAAGGTCATCTAGTACCCAGGGCGAAGATGCCAAACTGCACCCTCCTCCCCAAGATGTATGAGCATTACGTGTCAGCAAATTCCCCTCCCTTTACGCTCCTCCACCCACATTCTTTGCTGCAGGAACATGGGAGCGGGTAAGAAAACCATGCATCGGTGGCGGCTGGTGGCTTTTCTTTTGGGGGGGGGGGGGGGGCGGCGAACACACCCCCTCCCCCAGGACAGTCAGGACATCAAAGCCCCACACTTACCCCATCTAGGAAGTGGGCGGGCAGCGTGTCCGGCAGCTTTCTTCCTCCTCCTGTGGTGTCCAATAGGATCGCCTGACCTTTCAGCCAATCGGGAAACTGGTATCGGACCCGCGCTTCCTGATTGGCGGAGAGGCGATTCAGTGTTAGAAAAGTGAATATTCACTTGCTTTTCTCACTCACCTGGGTGGGCTCCACGCACAATGCTCTGCGCCACGAGTCCACACTATTTTGAAGCCTATTGGAGTCTATGGTTCTAATCAGGTGCTTCAAAAAAACACCCCTGCTGTAATTCATGCGCCCGGCGTCCTGAAAGGGGCCGGATGCATGAATTGGGGGTGGCAGCGGTGGCCATGGATAGATTCATGCTATGCCTGAATCTATTAATCATATAGGGAGTGGCGTGGATAGAGGGGGCGGCGCCCATGCGCCCTTAATGGAGGGGCAGTCCCTGCCATGCATAGTGCTGATCTGACAGTCCCGATCCAGGAGAGCTACAGTGGTAGAAGTGTGCAGCGGGAAGGAAGAGATAGAATAGCCCAAACCTCCTCTCCGCTCTCTCCTCCTCTCCAGATTTGGCTTGTCTCATCCAGTGCTAAGCTGACAGAAGTAGTGATGCCTCTGCCACTACTCATGTTAGCTTGTGTTGGAAAAAGCTCTCCTTGCAGCGCCCTACCCCAACCTCACATGATACTTGTGCCCTGGGCAGCCACCACACCTGCCCACCCCTTTTTCCCGGCCATGATTGCACGCCATTGTAGGGCACCTGACGGGCGGCTCCATTCACTTAACTAGGTTGTGCTTGGTGGGTGAAGCGACGGGGTATCATTTGTACTGTGGCGTGTGTACCCCCCCCAAGTTCCTGTCTCTGCACCTAAAGGAGGAGTGGCTGTGGTGGGGGGTTGCTGAAATAATGTGATCTCAACAGGGTTTTAATGCTCCTCGATCACTTCTTGAGATGTGAGAGTTTCCCTGCTATAATCACATGATTATCTTTAGAGGACGCTGCATCCCCAGCACCAGCGGTGACTGGTGCTGAAAATTTTTGGGGCTGCAACCAAAGTGAAAAATTCTGAAAAAAGACCATCAATTGCAGCCTCACTGTACCGTCAATCGCAGCCACTTGCCCTATCAAACGCAGCCACTGTGCCCCATGAAGCGCAGGCTCACTGTGCCCCATGAAGCGCAGGCTCACTGTGCCCCATGAAGCGCAGCCTCACTGTGCCCCATGAAGCGCAGCCTCACTGTGCCCCATGAAGCGCAGCCTCACTGTGCCCCATGAAGCGCAGCCTCACTGTGCCCCATGAAGCGCAGCCTCACTGTGCCCCATGAAGCGCAGCCTCACTGTGCCCCATGAAGCGCAGCCTCACTGTGCCCCATGAAGCGCAGCCTCACTGTGCCCCATGAAGCGCAGCCTCACTGTGCCCCATGAAGCGCAGCCTCACTGTGTCCCATGAAGCGCAGCCTCACTGTGCCCCATGAAGCGCAGCCTCACTGTGCCCCATGAAGCGCAGCCTCACTGTGCCCCATGAAGCGCAGCCTCACTGTGCCCCATGAAGCGCAGCCTCACTGTGCCCCATGAAGCGCAGCCTCACTGTGCCCCATGAAGCGCAGCCTCACTGTGCCCCATGAAGCGCAGCCTCACTGTGCCCCATGAAGCGCAGCCTCACTGTGCCCCATGAAGCGCAGCCTCACTGTGCCCCATGAAGCGCAGCCTCACTGTGCCCCATGAAGCGCAGCCTCACTGTGCCCCATGAAGCGCAGCCTCACTGTGCCCCATGAAGCGCAGCCTCACTGTGCCCCATGAAGCGCAGCCTCACTGTGCCCCATGAAGCGCAGCCTCACTGTGCCCCATGAAGCGCAGCCTCACTGTGCCCCATGAAGCGCAGCCTCACTGTGCCCCATGAAGCGCAGCCTCACTGTGCCCCATGAAGCGCAGCCTCACTGTGCCCCATGAAGCGCAGCCTCACTGTGCCCCATGAAGCGCAGCCTCACTGTGCCCCATGAAGCGCAGCCTCACTGTGCCCCATGAAGCGCAGCCTCACTGTGCCCCATCAAGCGCAGCCTCACTGTGCCCCATCAAGCGCAGCCTCACTGTGCCCCATGAAGCGCAGCCTCACTGTGCCCCATCAAGCGCAGCCTCACTGTGCCCCATCAAGCGCAGCCTCACTTTTCCCCCATCAAGCGCAGCCTCACTGTGCCCCATCAAACACAGCATCGCTTACCTTACAGGCAGCTCCGCTTGTCCCGTGCGTTCCACGGAGCTGCCGACATCACCGGAAGTAACCTCTTAACTTGAACAACAACAGCTCCCGCCCGTAGTAATACTACGGGCAGAAGCTGTTCGGCGCTTTTGATTGCGCCGCAAAGCAGGTCGGAAGCCTGCAAATGAAGCACCTCATCTGCAATCTCGTGATTACATTGACGTGGCGCTTCCCATAGTGCACTGTGTCCGGCGCCCGAACACAGTGCACTTAACATTTTTTTCTATTTTTTTTTAATTTTTAAAGGGACCTTTTTTTTTTTTAAACTTTTTGTTTTGTTTTTGTGACTGCCGGGTGGGGGGGGGCGGCGCCTGTGCGCCCCCTATGGATGGGCCGCCACTGCCCAGCACCCCTGTCAATATGCTGTGGTTGGTGTATTGCTAATCGTTTGCTGCTGGGGATGCCTGAAACTTCCCCTCAAGCTCTCTGCAGACCTTCAACGTTAAACCGGGACCTTTGTCGCCATAGATTGCTGCTTATTAAAAAGAAAATTGAATTTTAAATAACCGTTACAAGATGGGTTCTATAGCAATATAGAAGTATAGAACATGTCTATACATAAATATATTTTTGTTGAATTTTGCATTAAACGTTATTGCTGCCTCTGTATCTTCTAAGTGATAGGTGCACTTTAAATGCGGAAGTGAACAGAAATACGCGACTTATAAAAGTATCTCTCTAATTACCGGCCATAAATGTGTTTGCTGCGCTTTTTTTTTTTTTTCCCCACATAAAAATAATGACAAATCAAGCAGATTTGAGAATATAGCTTCCCGTCTGTAGGAGGCAATATAATTCCACGCAGTGACGCGTGTCTGTGATATATTTGACAGACAGGGTCGTTATCTAGTCGTCCTTTTTATTATTTACTGTGTAAGCTCTCCAGGGATGTGGCGATTATTGAAATTATTTAAATCGACTCGGTATAAAATATCTGTTTGCTTGTGCGTTCCCGACTGCCTGTTGATTAAAGAACATTATATTGTTTCTGAGCGGAAATTGCAGAGGATAAAATATATATAAAAAAAAAAATACAAATGCATTAAAAAGTGTCAGAGAAGAGTCATTCTGTGGCTTTCCGGAAGATCGCTCACCAGCAGCTTTTCAGTTTGCAGAGGCTGAGTGTCTGTTTAGACCTCACAATGGATTGAAGAATCAATTACTTCAACATTCTGATATAGCCAGAGTAGAAAAGCCTGTCCTCTACCAGCATGCTGTAGAGCTGGGCCCTTGCTGTCTGTGTGGAAGCAGCGGTCTCTCTGCAGAGGTTATGCATGACCCCTGCTAGGTCAGGGATCAAGCTGCAGTCAGTGAGGGAGCACAGGGTCCTTTCACTTGTGGCCATACAAATATTGATCCAATTGTTGGAAGAAGTAGTCCCTTCAATTTTCTGCTATAGCCAGAGTATAAAAGCCTGTCCTCTACCAGCGTGTTTTAGAGTTGGCCCCCTTGCTGTCTGTGTGGAAGCAGCAGTCTCTCTGCAGAGGGCAGACATGCCCCCTGCTGAGTCAAAGCCAGAGCTCCAATCGGCAAAGGAGGCACAAGGTCCTGACCATACAAATGTTGATCAAATTGTCGGACGAAACAATACAATAGTCTGCTATAGACAGAGTAGAAAAGCCTGTCCTCTGCCAGCATGCTGTAGCATTGGACCCTTGCTGTCTGTGTGGAAGCAGCAGTCTCTCTGCAGAGGTCAGACATGCTCTCCTACTGAGTTCAGAGCCAGAGCTCCAATCAGCAAGGGAGCACAAGGTCCTGTTACTTATATCCGTACAGATATTGATCCAATTGTCAGAAGAAACAGCCACTTCAATATTTTGCTATAGCCAAAGTAGAAAGGCCTGTCCTCTGCCAGCGTGCTTTAGAGTTGGACCCTTGCTCTCCATGTGGAAGCAGCAATCTCTCTGCAGAGAGCAGACTCTTCGTCTGCTGAGGCAAAGCTATTGCTCCAATCGGCAGGGGAGCATAAGGTTTTGTTACCTATGGCCATACAAATATTTATCCGGTTGTCAGAAGAAACAATCGCTTTAATATTCCTCGATAGCCATAGTAGAACAGCCTGCCCTCTACCAGCATGCTGTAGTGTTGGACACTTGCTGTCTGTGTGGAAGCGGCAGTCTCTCAGCAGAGGTCAGACATGCCCCCTGCTGAGTCAGAGCCAGAGCTCCAATCAGCAAGGGAGCACAAGGTCCTGTTACTTATGTTCATGCAAATATTGATCCAATTGTCAGAAGAAACCATCACTTCAATATTCTTCTATAGCCAGAGTACAAAAGCCTCCCCTCTGCCAGCAAGCTGTGGAGTTCAACCCTTGCTCTCAATGTGGAAGCAGCAGTCTCTCTGCAGAGTGAAGACTCGTCACCTGCGGAGTCAAAGCTATTGCTCCAACTAGCAAGGGAGCATAAGGTCCTGTTATGGCCATACAAATGTTGATCCAATTGTCAAAAGAAACAATTCAGTATTTTGCTGTTGCCATAGTAGGAAAGTCTTCCCTCTGCCAGCATGCTGTAGAGTTCAACCCTTGCTCTCTATGTGGAATCAGTAGTGTCTCTGCAGAGGTCAGACAATGCCCCCTGCCGAGCCAAAACTCCTATCAGCAAGGGAGAGCAAGCTCCTGTTACTTGTGGCACAAGGTCCCGTTACTTATGGCACAAGGTCCAGTTACTTATGGCACAAGCTCCAGTTACTTATGGCACAAGGTCCAGTTACTTATGGCACAAGGTCCCGTTACTTATGGCACAAGGTCCCGTTACTTATGGCACAAGGTCCAGTTACTTATGGCACAAGGTCCCGTTACTTATGGCACAAGGTCCCGTTACTTATGGCACAAGGTCCCGTTACTTATGGCACAAGGTCCAGTTACTTGTGGCACAAGGTCCAGTTACTTGTGGCACAAGGTCCAGTTACTTGTGGCACAAGGTCCAGTTACTTGTGGCACAAGGTCCAGTTACTTGTGGCACAAGGTCCAGTTACTTATGGCACAAGGTCCCGTTACTTATGGCACAAGGTCCAGTTACTTATGGCACAAGGTCCAGTTACTTATGGCACAAGGTCCAGTTACTTGTGGCACAAGGTCCAGTTACTTATGGCACAAGGTCCAGTTACTTATGGCACAAGGTCCCGTTACTTATGGCACAAGGTCCCGTTACTTATGGCACAAGGTCCCGTTACTTATGGCACAAGGTCCCGTTACTTGTGGCACAAGGTCCAGTTACTTGTGGCACAAGGTCCAGTTACTTGTGGCACAAGGTCCAGTTACTTGTGGCACAAGGTCCAGTTACTTGTGGCACAAGGTCCAGTTACTTGTGGCACAAGGTCCAGTTACTTGTGGCACAAGGTCCAGTTACTTGTGGCACAAGGTCCAGTTACTTGTGGCACAAGGTCCAGTTACTTGTGGCACAAGGTCCAGTTACTTGTGGCACAAGGTCCAGTTACTTGTGGCACAAGGTCCAGTTACTTGTGGCACAAGGTCCAGTTACTTGTGGCACAAGGTCCAGTTACTTGTGGCACAAGGTCCAGTTACTTGTGGCACAAGGTCCAGTTACTTGTGGCACAAGGTCCTGTTACTTGTGGCACAAGGTCCAGTTACTTGTGGCACAAGGTCCAGTTACTTATGGCACAAGGTCCCGTTACTTATGGCACAAGGTCCAGTTACTTATGGCACAAGGTCCAGTTACTTATGGCACAAGGTCCCGTTACTTATGGCACAAGGTCCAGTTACTTATGGCACAAGGTCCCGTTACTTATGGCACAAGGTCCCGTTACTTATGGCACAAGGTCCAGTTACTTATGGCACAAGGTCCAGTTACTTATGGCACAAGGTCCAGTTACTTATGGCACAAGGTCCAGTTACTTATGGCACAAGGTCCAGTTACTTATGGCACAAGGTCCAGTTACTTATGGCACAAGGTCCAGTTACTTATGGCACAAGGTCCAGTTACTTATGGCACAAGGTCCAGTTACTTATGGCACAAGGTCCAGTTACTTATGGCACAAGGTCCAGTTACTTATGGCACAAGGTCCAGTTACTTATGGCACAAGGTCCAGTTACTTGTGGCACAAGGTCCAGTTACTTGTGGCACAAGGTCCAGTTACTTGTGGCACAAGGTCCAGTTACTTGTGGCACAAGGTCCAGTTACTTGTGGCACAAGGTCCAGTTACTTGTGGCACAAGGTCCTGTTACTTGTGGCACAAGGTCCTGTTACTTGTGGCACAAGGTCCTGTTACTTGTGGCACAAGGTCCTGTTACTTGTGGCACAAGGTCCTGTTACTTGTGGCACAAGGTCCCGTTACTTGTGGCACAAGGTCCCGTTACTTGTGGCACAAGGTCCCGTTACTTGTGGCACAAGGTCCCGTTACTTGTGGCACAAGGTCCCGTTACTTGTGGCACAAGGTCCTGTTACTTGTGGCACAAGGTCCCGTTACTTGTGGCACAAGGTCCCGTTACTTGTGGCACAAGGTCCCGTTACTTATGGCACAAGGTCCCGTTACTTATGGCACAAGGTCCCGTTACTTATGGCACAAGGTCCCGTTACTTATGGCACAAGGTCCCGTTACTTGTGGCACAAGGTCCCGTTACTTATGGCCATACAAATATTATTCCAATTGTCTGATGAAACAATCACTTCAGTATTCTGCTATAGCCAGAGTAGAAAAGCCTGTTTTCTGCCAGCATGCTGTAGAGTTCAACCCTTGCTATCTATGTGGAAGCAGCAGTCTCTCTGCAGAGAGCATACTCTCCCCCTGCTGAGTCAAAGCTATTGCTCCAATCAGCAAGGAAGCACAAGGTCCTTTTACCTTTTGGCCATACAAACAATGATCCGGTTGTCAGAAGAAACAATCGCTCTAATATTCTGCTAAAGCCATTGTAGAACAGTCTGCTCTCTACCAGCATGCTGTAGAGTTGGACACTTGCTGTCTGTGTGGAAGCAGCAGTCTCTCTGCAGAGGTCGACCATGCTCCCTGCTGAGTCAGAGCCAGAGCTCCAGTCGGCAAGGGAGCACAAGGTCCTGGCCATAGAAATGTTGATTCAATTGTCAGAAGAAACAAGCAATTTAATATTCTGCTATAGACAGAGTAGAAAGGCCTGTCCTCTGCCAGCATGTTCTAGGGTTGGATCCTTGCTATCTGTGTGGAAGCAGCAGTCTCTCTGCAGAGGGTAGACAGGCCCCCTACTTGGTCGCAGCTATGACTTCAATCAGCACAAGAGCATGAACTTTGCTGATTGCAGTGCTATAGATCTGACTCCATAGGGTGGGGTGTGTAGGACCTCTGTAGAGAGACCGTTGCTTAAACACAGAACAAGGGTCCTTCTGTGCAGCATGCTGGCAGGGGATAGGCTTTTATGCTCAGGTTTTGGCTGCTTTCTAAAGAAAACCGTAAGACTTTGCACACATTTTTGATGTACGGTATTTAGCGGCTATAAGATGAAAGTTCAATTAGGATTTAACTCTTGGCAGGTTTAGGGCAAGCCCCATTTACTTACCTAAGCTGGTTGATCACATATAACACCTGATCTGGGTCTTCTCTATTCTGTTTATTTTTGTGTTTTCTATTGTCCCCAGTTGTGATTTATGTCTTTTTTTTTGTTTGTTTCCTTTCAGTTTCTTCACTACAAACTGTGTACTGCAGTTCTCCTCGCGGGGGATGAGGCCTGGCCTCACGACAATGTTGGCGCGGCATCTAGACAAAAACACAATGGGTTACGTGCAGTGGCGGTGGGGTATCCAGTCTGCTATGAACACCAGTATTGTGCGGGACACAAAGACCAGCCACTTTACGTTGGCGTTACAGGTAAGGCTCTGATGCCCGTGTAGGCTTGCTTGGAGGGCCAGTGCAGAGGTCGGCAAACTTTGACCGCTTGAGAACCCAACTCCGATGTGGCAGAGAGACACCGTTACTATAGAAAGCACTATAAACATGGCTCCAAGTTTAGCAACCTTTCGTGAAGCTTTTAACCGGTTGCCGCCTGGCCAAAGTACATGTACTGCAGCAAGGCGGCACGGGCAGGCCTGTTCATGTACCTCATCCAGCCAAAGGGGCACGTGCAGCGGGTTGGTCCTGTCACCGCTGTGTCCACCGGACACAGCAGATTGCGGCTCCCAGTACCTGGTCACTTTGAGTGGCTGGGGGATCATGTGACCGCTAAGCAATCGCACAAAGTCAACAAAGCTGTTATGAGTTTTAGTTCCTATATTGATACTGCGATTGACCCACAGATATCACTTGGTACCTGGGCTAATAAAAGTACCCTGTACCATGTAATAGCTGTGGGCCAATCACAGCACCCTGTACCATGTGGGGAAATGTAAAGTAATGCACTTGGGGGCAAAAAACATAAATGCAAACTACTCACTGGGGGGAGAACCTCTGGGGGAATCGAGGATGTAGAAGACAGACTGTGCAGTAGCATGCAGTGTCAAGCTGCAGCTACCAAATCCAGCAGAATATTAGCATAAAAAAGGGGATAGACTCCAGAGGTGAAAAAATAATTTTTCCACTTTTTACACATGTAGCAAAATACATTTTGGCCTTAATATATGACGAATTTTGAATTTATTGGAGTGTTTTTTTTTTTGTTTTTTTTAAACAATGTAGATAAAAAAAGTTTTTTTTTTTTTTTGGTCTTTTTTAGTTTATATTACAAAAAATATAAAAAACCCAGAGGTGGTCAAATGCCACCAAAAGAAAGCTCTGTGTGGAAAAATATTATCAAATATAATAAAAAATAAACACAGTGGTGATTAACTACTTGCCCACCAGGCCAATTCTGACATTTCTCTCCTACATATAAAAATCATATAATTTTTTTTTTTGCTAGAAAATTACATAGAACCCCCAAACATTATATATAGAGACTGTAGAGAATACAATGGCGGTCATTGCAACTTTTTATCCCGCACGGTATTTGCACAGCAATTTTTCGAACGCGTTTTTTTTTGCAAAAAAAAAAATGTTTCATGCTTTAAAATAAAACAAAACAGTAAAGCTAGCTCAATTTTTTTACATAATGTGAAAGATGAAGTTGCGCCGAGTAAGTGGATACCTAACATGTCACGCTTCAAAATTGCACCCGCTCGTGGAATGGCACCAAACTTTGGTACTTAAAAATCCCCATAGGCGACGCTTTAAAAAAATTTTTTACTGGTCACATGTTTTGAGTTACAGAGGAGGTCTAGAATTATTGCTCTCGCTCCAACGTTCGCGGCGACACCTCACATGTGTGGTTTCAACACCGTTGTCATATGTGGGCGGGACTTACGTATGCGTTCGCTCCTGCGTGCGAACACACAGGGACACGGGCACTTTAACAATAAAAAACAAAAAAACATTTTAATTTTTACTTAAAATGTTCTAATTTGACACTTTATTAACCACTTGCTTACAGGGCACTTAAACCCCCTTCCTATCCAGACCAATTTTCAGCTTTCAGCGCTGACGCACTTTGAATGACAATTGCGCGGTCATACAACACTGTACCCAAATGAAATTTTTATCATTTTTTCAGCACAAATAGAGCTTTCTTTTGGTGGTATTTGATCACCTCTGCAGTTTTTACTTTTTGTTAAAAAAAAAAAAAATGTAAAAAACTGAATTTTTAAAAAAAAAAAAAAATTTTTTTTTTATATTTTGTTATAAAAAATTTAAAACGGGTAATTTTTCTCCTTCATTGATGTACGCTGATGAGGCGGCAGTGATGGGCACTGATAGGCGGCAGTGATGGGCACTGATAGGCGGCAGTGATGGGCACTGATAGGCGGCAGTGATGGGCACTGATAGGCGGCAGTGATGGGCACTGATAGGCGGCAGTGATGGGCACTGATAGGCGGCAGTGATGGGCACTGATGGGCGGCAGTGATGGGCACTGATGGGTGGCAGTGATGGGCACTGATGGGTGGCAGTGATGGGCACTGATGGGCGGCAGTGATGAGCACTGATGGGCGGCAGTGATGGGCACTGATGGGCGGCAGTGATGGGCACTGATGGGCGGCAGTGATGGGCACTGATGGGCGGCAGTGATGGGCACTGAGGGGCGGCAGTGTTGGGCAGCACTGGAAGGTGGCACTGATTGGCACTACAGGTGGGCATTAATAGGTGGTACTTGTTGGCATTGATAGGTGGCACTTGTTGGCACTGTTAGGTGGCACTTGTTGGCACTGTTAGGTGGCACTTGTTGGCACTGTTAGGTGGCACTGTGGGCACTGTTAGGTGGCACTGATGAGGCAGATGTGCCTCTTCCACTTGGGGACCGATGTCCCTGACATGTGAGCCGGTCATCGGCTTTTTTTTCTACTTGCGCTGTCAGCGTGAGTAAAAAAAAAAAAAACGATTACCGATCTTTTGTTTACATCATGTGATCAGCTGTCATTGGCTGACAGCTGATCACATGGTAAGGGGCCGAGACCGGCCCCTTACTCGGATCGGTGATCAGCCGAGTCTCAGTGACTCGGTGATCACAGCGCGCCCAGGGAGCGTGCAGAGGGGAGGCCGTCATATGACTGCCTCCCGGGAATGCAGGTCCGTGCTGTGGCCGTCATTCGGCCATAGCGCGGATGTCTAGTGGTTAAAAGAAAAATGTTTTGATCACTTTTAAATGATGTTAAAAGAAGTCATCAGATATTTGATGATTTTCGGCATACTGAGACTGGGAATCGGCAGAATTGTCTATATTGTCCCCTTGCACATAAATATGAGGAAATGATTCCGGACCGCTGCACTTCCCAAAAATCCTTTCTTATCGTACATCACCGGGACACAGAGCCATAGTAGTTACCATGTGGGTTATAGGCCACCTTCAGGTGATGGACACTGGCACACCCTTTGATTGAAGCTTCAGGTGACACGTGGCTGACAGGTGGAGCAGGGGACAAAGAGGTAGACGCTAGTCATTACCCTTACAATAAACCTATAGATTTTGCATGAGTCAAATTTCCACTTAATTGCTGGTTCTTAGACAGAGAAGTTTGTGTTGGCCCGTCCATAACATCCATGACTTCCTGGAGGCTCTCGGGAAACGCCGGAGACTTTAGCTCCGCGCTGAATTTTGTCTTTCAGAGGCCGTTTCCGCTCCACTTAAGCTGAATTCTCCAGGCCCCGGGTATCATTAAAACCCAAATCACTATAACCATTCTATGAATGTTTTATGCCATTCAATTATACTTTTTAATAAATGTACTTTTTACGACGCTTTTTTTTTTTTTTTGGGTTCTTTTGGCTGATGCATAGCTTTTGCAAAACCATAAATATAGAAGTGCACTACATTTAAAAATTACCTAATGCGGAATACTCCGCACAGATGTCCGCCAGAGGTTTCAGCGCTTCGTTTCCCTGCTAAATGGTTCCTAGCTAGAGGCGCTTTTAAAAGATCCACTGAATCGGAGATAGAAGCTTCCTGTACGTGGAAGAGTTACTGATACACTTGGTTGTTAAAGGGAGGCTGCTAGATTGGAACAAATTGCTGCCCTAGGCGATTTTTAGGTTTTATTTTTACCCTTGCATTCAGAATTTTAGTAAATATTGTGTAAAATTGTACAGTCACCGGCCATTTTATTAGGTACACCTTCCTAGTATTGGGTTGGACCCCCTTTTGCCTTCAAATTTGTCATCGTTCTTCCTGGCATAGATTCAACAAGGTGTTGGAAACCTTCCCTTTGTTTAGAAAGTTTGCAGACCCCTGCCTTAGACAATTTTGGCTTGTACCTGGTTTCTGGTGAACCTTGAACCCTTTGCCCCTGCCATGAACTTCTTATTTAAGCCATGTCGTTGCCTTCAGAACTTCCTTCATTCTTGGTGGCATAGATACAACAAGGTGTTGGAAACGTTCCTCAGGGATTTTGCTCAATATTGACACGATGGCATCACACACAGTTGCTGCAGATTTGTCGGCTGCCCATCCAGAATGCCAATCTCACATCCCAAAGGTGCTCTATTGGATGAGATGTGGTGAGTGTGGAGGCCATTGGAGGAGAGTGACCTCATTGTCCAGTGGTGAGATGATTGGAGCTTTGTGACATGGAGCATTATCCTGCTGGAAGGAGCCATCAGAAGATGGGGACACTGTAGTCATAAAGGGATGGACATGGTCAGCAACAATACTCAAGTAGGTCGTGGTGTTTAAACCATGATCAATTGGTACTAAGGGGCCCAAAGTGTGCCAAGAAAATATCCCCCACACCATTACACCCCCACCACCAGCCTGAACCGGTGATATCCCATCCCCCCACACCATTACACCCCCACCACCAGCCTGAACCGGTGATATCCCATCCCCCCACACCATTACACCCCCACCACCAGCCTGAACCGGTGATATCCCATCCCCCCACACCATTACACCCCCACCACCAGCCTGAATCGGTGATACCCCATCCCCCACACCATTACACCCCCAACCACCAGCCTGAACCGGTGATATCCCATCCCCCCACACCATTACACCCCCACCACCAGCCTGAACCGGTGATATCCCATCCCCCCACACCATTACACCCCCACCACCAGCCTGAACCGGTGATATCCCTCCCCCACACCATTACACCCCCACCACCAGCCTGAACTGGTGATATCCCACCCCCCCACACCATTACACCCCCACCACCAGCCTGAACTGGTGATATCCCATCCCCCACACCATTACACCCCCACCACCAGCCTGAACCGGTGATATCCCACCCCCCCACACCATTACACCCCCACCACCAGCCTGAACCGGTGATACCCCATCCCCCACACCATTACACCCCCACCACCAGCCTGAACCGGTGATACCCCATCCCCCACACCATTACACCTCCACCACCAGCCTGAACCGGTGATACCCCATCCCCCACACCATTACACCCCCACCACCAGCCTGAACCGGTGATACCCCATCCCCCACACCATTACACCCCCACCACCAGCCTGAACCGGTGATATCCCATCCCCCACACCATTACACCCCCATCACCAGCCTGAACCGGTGATATCCCATCCCCCAAACCATTACACCCCCACCACCAGCCTGAACCGGTGATACCCCATCCCCCACACCATTACACCCCCACCACCAGCCTGAACTGGTGATATCCCATCCCCCCACACCATTACACTCCCACCACCAGCCTGAGCCGGTGATATCCCATCCCCCACACCATTACACCCCCACCACCAGACGGAACCAGTGATACCCCATCCCCCACACCATTACACCCCACCACCAGCCTGAACCAGTAATATCCCATCCCCCAAACCATTACACCCCCACCACCAGCCTGAACCGGTGATATCTCATCCCCCCACACCATTACACCCCCACCACCAGCCTGAACCGGTGATACCCCATCCCCCACACCATTACACCCCCACCACCAGCCTGAACCGGTGATACCCCATCCCCCACCCAATTACACCCCCACCACCAGCCTGAACCGGTGATATCCCCATCCCCCACACCATTACACTCCCACCATCAGCCTGAACTGATGATATCCCATCCCCCACACCATTACACCCCCACCACCAGCCTGAACCGGATATCCCATCCCCCACACCATTACACCCCCACCACCAGACGGAACCAGTGATACCCCATCCCCCACACCATTACACCCCCACCACCAGCCTGAACCAGTAATATCCCATCCCCCAAACCATTACACCCCCACCACCAGCCTGAACCGGTGATATCCCATCCCCCCCACCATTACACCCCCACCACCAGCCTGAACCGGTGATACAAGGCAGGATGGATCCATGCACCAAATTCTGACCCCACCATCTGAATGTCGGAGCTGAAATCCAGACTCATCAGACCAGGCAACGTTTTTCCAATCTTCTATTGTCCAATGTTGGTGATCCTGTGCGAATTGTAGCCTCAGTTTCCTGTTCTTAGCTGACAGGAGTGGCACCCGGTGTGGTCTTCTTCTGTAGCCCATCTGCTTCAAGGTTCGATGTGTTGTGCGTTCAGAGATGGTATTCTGCATACCTTGGATGTAACGAGGGGTTATTTGAGTTACTGTTGCCTTTCTATTATCTAGAACCAGTCTGCCTATTCTTCTCTGACATCAACAAGGCATTTTCCTCCACACAACTGCCGCTCACTGGATATTTTCTCTTTTTCCCACCATTCTCTGTAACCCCGAAAGATGGTTGTGTGTGAAAATACTCAGACCAGCCTGCTGGCACCAACAACCATGCCACGTTCAAAGTCACTTCAATCCCCACTATAAGTTACTTAACAGGGCGCTTTAAAAAAATATATATTTTATTTAAAAAAAAAAAATTCTACACTTTACCTTTTTTTTGTTTTTCAGCTTTATTACTTTTTATCAGCTTTATTACTATCACAAAGGATGAACAACATCTCTTGTGATGGCATGGGCTGTGACAGGTCCTCTTTTTGGAGCGATCTGGGGTCCAATAGACCCCAGGTCTCTCCTCTGGCCTCCAAAGTGTCTGATCAACCCGGTTAGAAGCTTTCTCAGGGGTGTTCAAAATGGGACATATCCCAAGGAAGAATGATGCAGCGGCCGTGACCAGGCACCCCGGTATTATCTACAGTCCTAACTTTGTAAATTTTGAGAGCCTCCATAGTAGAAGCGCATGCATAGTAATGGAAGGATTGAGGGCGGGTTTGACTGGCGGGAGCCCGCTCCTCCTTAAAGGTACGGGCGCACTGGACACCCAGCAAGGTGTGCAAATTAACCACTTACGGACCGCCGCACGCCGATATACGTCCTAACTTTGAAGAGGCTAACTGCCATAACCCCGGAATCCTCTTCTACGGCCGGCGGCCCGCTTTCTGATAAGAGTGGTCTCTGTGGTGGATTCGCCGCAAGATCACTTTTATCGGCGGGAGGGCACCTCCTGCTGCGCTCCGGTGCCCTCTGCCGCTTACCGGGGCCGTCGGTGGAGGCGATCGGATGCTGTCACTAGCTGGATATGGAGACGAGTGAGAGGAAGATGGCCCCCACCCGTCTCCATAACATTGCAGGGCGGAAGCGACGTCAAAACGTCACGTCCGCCCATAGCTCTTAAAGGGCCATTTTTTTTTTTTAAATGACCATTTTTTTTTTAATTGCATTTTAGTGTAAATATGAGATGTGAGGTCATTTTGACCCCCCAGATCTCATATTTAAGAGGACCTGTCATGCTTTTTTCCTATTACAAGGGATGTTTACATTCTCTATAATAGGAATAAAAAGTGACACAATTTTTTATAAAAACGGTGTAAAAATAAAAAGTAAAATAAATAAGAAAAAAATAAATTTTAAACGCGCCCCGTCCCTCCGAGCTGGCACGCAGAAGAGAACGCATGTGTGAGTGCGCCCGCGTATGAAAACGGTGTTCAAACCACACATGTGAGGTATCGCCGCGATCGGTAGAGCGAGAGCAATAATTCTAGCCCTAGACCTCCTCTGCAACTCAAAACATGCAACCTGCAGAAATTTTTAAATGTCGCCTATGGAGATTTTTAAGGGTAAAAGTTTGTCGCGTGACATGTTGGGTATCAATTTACTTGGCGTAACATTATCTTTCACAATATTAAAAAAAAAAACAAATTGGGCTAACTTTACTGTTGTCTTATTTTTTAATTCAGAAAAGTGTAATTTTTTTCCAAAAAAAAGTGCGCTTGTAAGACCGCTGCGCAAATACGGTGTGACAGAAAGTATTGCAACGACCACCATTTTATTCTCTAGGGTGTTCGGAAAAAAAAATGTATAATGTTTGGGGGTTCTAAATAATTTTCTAGCAAAAAAAAATGTTTTTAACTTGTAAACAACAAATCTCAAAAAGAGGCTCGGCCCTTAAGTGGTTAAACCCTTTGTTTTTAACGTGAACTGTTAGACAGGACAATTCGGATTGTTGCAAGTTGGCTGGTAAGTTGCGCTGGGACTTTTTCTTTATTTTTGTTTGACATGTGTCACCCTTCCATGTACTCCTTGCTGTTAAGGCCAGTTATAGGTTGGGGCAGTTGCCGTTTGTTTGTACCATTCTGTACAGTGCCTACTGTTAGTTCAAACCCCCAGGAAGGTATACTCGCCCACCCATGCTGCTTTGCTGCCTCCCTGCTACAGGAACCCATACTGAGTAGGCTCAGATGTAGGAGCTTACCTGGGTGGATGATGTCCGTCCCCTCCCCGGTAACAGTGTTTGAGCCTCAGGAATAGCTAATCAGGCCCGAGCACTGTCACATTCTCTCCTATACCCAGAAGAAGCACTCTACTCGCGCAGCTGAGTGAGGGCTCTAGTGGAACGGGGAGGCACAAGGGGGAGCGTGGATGGGCAAGTATACCTTGCTTGGGGCCGGAGGGAGTAAGTAGGGGTCCCTGACTGTACAGAAACGGTGACCTTCTTTTCTTTTTTTTTTTTGGACAGGAAAGGAACCATCATTTCAGAGAGCACCCCAGAATTATTTTATTATTATTATTTATATATTTTATACACTTTTTTTTATGTGAAGCATCAAAAGTTACATTTTCAAAGTTTGCATTAAGTAATTTAGTTAATTTTTGTTTTCAGCTTGGAATCCCGCACTCCTTCGTAATGGTCAGCTACCAGCACAAATTTCAAGACGAAGAACAGACGCGAGTGAAAGGATCCATAAAGTAAGTGTGACATCTTTAGACATCCTGTTTTGTTCTTTCCATGCCTTCTCAGTGTACCCCACCAAATTCTGCAGCACTTCAGAGTTATATTTACAATCCTCATCAATTACTGCCTCATTAGAAGCCTACAGACTAATGCCCTTACCATGTCGCTTTACACTGTAAGGCCAGTTTTGGATGGAAGCCAAACCTTTCTTTGTTTTTTATTTTAAGGAATCCGAACCAACAGAGAGCTCACATAAACCGCAAAATTCCTTTAAAAGTCTATGGTGGCACTGAGCTTTGGACCTTGTGCCCTGGGCTGTGTGCCTTGTTCCCTGGGCTAAATACCAACCACTATGTTGTCTTGCTCTCTTTATGAGCTACAGCCACTGCTGCTGTGCAACACTTCAAGTTCTGTCTAAACAGAAATTACATTTCATAACAACTAATAATGGACTTAATGTTCTGAGCCTTATGCCTAAATGGCATTAAGGAGATGTGACTGGTGTTCACATAGCAGAGCAAACTCACAAAAACACCACGAGACAAATCAAGTGCCTTCAAAAGTCAATGGTGGCATTGAGCACCTGACTTCTTGAGCTGTGGACCCGACTCCTTGAGCTGTGGACCCGACTCCTTGAGCTGTGGACCCGACTCCTTGAGCTGTGGACCCGACTCCTTGAGCTGTGGACCCGACTCCTTGAGCTGTGGTCCCGACTGCTTGAGCTGTGGACCCGACTGCTTGAGCTGTGGACCCGACTGCTTGAGCTGTGGACCCGACTGCTTGAGCTGTGGACCCGACTGCTTGAGCTGTGGACCCGACTGCTTGAGCTGTGGACCCGACTGCTTGAGCTGTGGACCCCGACTGCTTGAGCTGTGGACCCGACTGCTTGAGCTGTGGACCCGACTGCTTGAGCTGTGGACCCGACTGCTTGAGCTGTGGACCCGACTGCTTGAGCTGTGGACCCGGCTGCTTGAGCTGTGGACCCGACTCCTTGAGCTGTGGACCCGACTCCTTGAGCTGTGGACCCGACTCCTTGAGCTGTGGACCCGACTCCTTGAGCTGTGGACCCGACTCCTTGAGCTGTGGGCCCGACTCCTTGAGCTGTGGGCCCGACTCCTTGAGCTGTGGGCCCGACTCCTTGAGCTGTGGGCCCGACTCCTTGAGCTGTGGGCCCGACTCCTTGAGCTGTGGGCCCGACTGCTTGAGCTGTGGGCCCGACTGCTTGAGCTGTGGGCCCGACTGCTTGAGCTGTGGGCCCGACTGCTTGAGCTGTGGGCCCGACTGCTTGAGCTGTGGGCCCGACTGCTTGAGCTGTGGGCCCGACTGCTTGAGCTGTGGGCCCGACTGCTTGAGCTGTGGGCCCGACTGCTTGAGCTGTGGGCCCGGCGCCCAATCTTTGGCCTGAGGGCCACATATGGTGTTTGAAGTGCAGCCCTTGAGCCCCAGCAGTCAATACAGGGAGACATTAACTCAATGCTTCCTGTACTGACTGCTGGGGTCCAAGGGCCGCACTTTAAACACCAAAGGGCCATATGTGGCCAAAGATTGGGCGCCACGTTCTTAGCTCAAGGAGTCAGGTCCACAGCTTAATGCCACTATGGACTTTTGAAGGCACTTGGTTTTTTTCCTGGTGTTTATTTGATGGGTAAAGGGGGTATGTGAGTAAAGGGTCCATCCATTGTAGTAAAGTCCAGTGGTCTCATTCAACATGTCCTCAGTCTCTGACAGTCTCCTATAGCATGACTTCAGTCTTCAACCACTCTTGTAGAACAATCCGTGACCATTTCCTCCAGTAAGTCTTCAGTCAGTGACAGTTTTCCGTAGCATTACATGTAATAAATATTATATGCTGCCCTTTGTAGATATTAGGGGTCGCATTTGAGGCCCCCTTTCCCTTGCAGGTTGACAACCACTGAGCTATTGCATTGAGCTAAGTGCCACCAATGCTCTGCGACACTTCGGGTTCTGTCTGTTTATCTCTTGACCTCCGGAAGGTTTTACCCCTTCCATATCCTGGCCGTTTTTTGCTATTCAGCACTGCGCTACTTTAACTGCCAATTGCATGGTCATGCGACACTGTACCCAAATTACATTTATATAATTTTTTTTTTTTTACACAAATAGAGCTTTCTTTTAGTGGTATTTGTTTACCACTGCGTTGTTTTATTTTTGACGTCGCTAGTGACACTAAGTGATCAGTGATATTACTGTACTAATGACACTGGCTGGATGATGGTGGTGATCAGGATAGCAATCAAAGGGTTAACTGTGTGCTGCTTTTACTCAGACTGGCTGATTTTGCTTCCTAATCTCAGCTCTGAACAGTAAAGCCGACGAATTTCAGCCGGTTCATCAGGGACAAACCTTGTATGGCCAGGCTGAATGTACCCAAGTCGATTGATCAGTCAACTTGGGTACAGCCAGCCTGTCTGATTTTACGTGCGATTTATTGCTAGCGGCTATAATAGCCACTAGCAGTAATTCATACACAAGTCCATCCAGTTCAACCAACATAGAAAAAAAAATAGAAAACACTGACTGTGGTGATGGGGCAGTCGAGTGATTTTCTTTAGTGCACCACATGGTTGCAGGAAAGAAAATCGCTCGCCCTACGGCCGGCTTAAGTGAGATTAGGAAGCAGATCCAGCCAGAACTGTGTTCTGTGGTTGGCCACAGCCAAAATTCATTGGCTGCGAACCTGCTGACACACACTGGTGCTGTGTCCAACCACAGCACGAGAAGCGGGAGGAGGGGCACGTGCCTGTAAACAAAGCTGCCAACCAGCAGTATATCAAACTGTTGGTTGGCAAGTGGTTAAATTCCACAGAAACCAATAAGGGGGTTTCATTTTCTGAGCCTCATAATTAAGATATTACCCGATTGCCGAACGTCACATTTAGGAGTACGACAGCAGAGCGGCTCTCCTGGTAGGGGGCATGGTCACAGCACACGCCGATCAGCGGGTGCCAGCCAATGGATGTCCACTGGCACATGCTGAACGGCGAGTAGGAAGACGGAACAGATTTCTGTGTAAGCACTACAGAGATCTGTCCTTTCATCGGGAATGTGCCGGTTTTTGTGTCCCTGCAAAGCACATCCCTTAGTAAAAGCACCTCACAGATTTAACCCTTTGATCGCCCCTAGATGTTTAACCCTTTTTGAGCCAGTGTATTAGTACAGTGACAGTGCATATTTGTAGCACTGATCACTGTATTGAGGTCACTGGTTCCCACAAAGTGTCAGATTGGCCACCATAGTATCACAGTCCCGCTATAAGTCGCTGATCGCCGCCATTACTAGTATAGATAAATATTTAAATTTCAGTATATATACCATAGTTTGTAGACGCTATAACTTTCGTGCGAACCAATAAATATACGCTGCTTGGGGGTTTTTTTTACCAAAAATATGTAGCAGAATACATAATGGTCTAAATTTATGAAGAAATTTGATTTTCTTTTTAAATACCTTTTTATTGGACGTTTTATAGCAGTAAGTAAAGAATATTAGGAGATGGTGACCCCCTGACATGCCGCATTTGGCATGTCATTTTTTTTGGGGGGGGGGGGGGGGGGGATACCCTCTTTTCAGCTCTCACTTCCTTCTGGCGCACCCTCGGTGTCGGAAGGAAGATCATCTCTCCCCCCTCCCTCTAGACAATCATCTGGGACAGGTCCCAGATGATTGCGCGGCTCGCGCATGCGCAGTGGGTGCCCAGCTGTGAAGCCACAGTCAGGCGCCCACAGTTACAATGCCGGCGGGGGGGGGGAGACGAGCGGGGCTTCGATCCCCCGCATCACTGGACCCTGGGACAGGTAAGTGTCAGATTATTAAAAGTCAGCAGCTGCAGTATTTGTAATTTCTTTTTTTTTCTTTTTTTTTAAGCGGAATTCCGCTTTAAGTGGTTAAAGGGGTTGTAAACCCTCAAGATTTTTCACCTGAAAGGGGTTGTATGGGTTTGTTTGTTTGTTTGTTTGTTATTTAAAAAACAAAAAAAAAAACATGTTATACTTACCTCCACTGTGCAGTTTGTTTTGCACAGAGTGGCCCCGATCCTCCTGTTTTGGGGTCCCTCGGCAGCTGTCTCGGCTCCTCCCCGCAATAGCTAACCTCCCTCTGGGAAGCTCTATCCCGAGAGGGTTATCTTGCGGGCGCGCTCCCGTCTCATACACGCTGCCTCCATAGACACAGCCTGTATGACTCGGTCCCGCCCCCCCGGGCCGCTTCATTGGATGTGATTGACAGCAGCGCGAGCCAATGGCTGCGCTGCTTTTAATCTCTCCTATCTATCCAATCAATGCCCAGACTCCGTGGAGAAGAGGACGCCGGGGGATGCGCACAGCAGGCTCGTCCCCGTCTTTCCAGCGACAGGGACGAGCACAGCAGCTCCAGTCGGTGTCTCGGGTCCTGATTGGATAGATTGATAGCAGCGCAGCCATTGTCTCCCGCTGCTGTCAATCAAATGCAATTACACGGGGGCAGGGCCGAGTTCTGCTGTCTGGGTCAATAGACGCAGCAGCAGGACACGGGAGCGCGCCCGCACCAGTCCCCTGAGAGACCCCAGAAGAGGAGGATCGGGGCTCCTCTGTGCAGTTGGTTTTAAGTATAACTTTTTTTTTTTTTTTAATCAAACCATTAGTAATCCTTTAAACTGACCTTGTTTACAGACCAAAGTTCATCGCTTTGATCTAAAAGAACAGAAGATACAATGTTTCTCTTTATCTCCGTGATAAACTTGGCAGGCTGACTTTTTTCTTTTTTTTTTTTGACAGCTGTCAGTGAGCAGAGAACTCTCTGCACTGGATCGGGGAAATGCTGTGTTAAGATCGCGAGGGGAGTAGAATCATGATCTCGATTCTTTAACAATTAATCGTGAAGCTCTGTTTGAAAAAAAATTATGTAAAGTTAATTAGCATACAGCGTCGCATGACTGCGCAATTGACAGTTAACATAACACAGTGCCTAAAGGCAAAAAAAAATGGCCTGGTCATAAAGGGGGGTAAGCCTCTGCTCACACCGGTGCGACTTGTCATGCGATTTGACAGGTCCAAGTCGCACCCTATTGTCGGCAATGGAACTGTTCATATTGGTGCGACTCCAACGTTGCGGCGCCGCACCGATTTTTGTAAAGGACGGTTCTGCGCTGTTTTTGGTCATTTCAGGTGTGACGTTCAAAAGACGCCTGTGCAAGAAGTCGCACAAATGTCAGCCAAGTCGCACTGGCATGTGTCCTTGAAATTGTGCGATTTCAAAGTCTGATTCGGTGTGAACGGGGGGGGCTAGATCTTCCCGGAGGTCAGGGGGTTGAGGAGATGTGACTGTGGTGCCCATATCAAAATTTCAAGCGTTTCCTTTTACTTTTAGCCCTGAAGTAGAAACATTCAAGCTAAAATCTGATTGGCTGCTGTGCGCAGATCATTCTGGTTTCTCGGGTTAGTCCAAAAAGTCGCCATTTCGGCGGCCAGCCTCGTATTCCTCCGAGGTGGGAATAAAACAAACGTATGATTTATCTGTAATACAGAGTATCTCCCCCCCTCGTCCTTGTCACATGGCATTTCCCGACCTTTTATTTATCCAGCTTTCATTGCTGTAGTTGAGGCAGATATACGAGATTGGAACAGGCATTATCCTCCAAGTCGCATACCGGCGGTGAATGAGCGTGACATCTGGGGATTAGTCCTTGCTCGCAGTGTGCTATCAAACCGCTCACTTCATCACGCCGTGTCAAGGCTGCGAAAACCAGAATGGAAACCGTTACTTCTCTTTTTTTTTTTTTTTTCTTCTCCCCATCGGCTTTCTCCCCCTGTACAACGATCGATGTGCTGACAGTGAATTATGAGCCTATTGCAATCCAATTAGGATTAACCCTGTGGTGATCCACTAATAATGCTCTGATTATTGTCTCACTACACCGATTGATTCATTTTGTTGTTTAATCCTCTCGGTGTCAGAAGGGTAAGCAGAGCGGGCAGGTGCCAGGACTCCCGGGACACTGGATAGTCAACCTGTCCAGCTCCAAGGGACTTGGGCGCATTCAGAGCGGATCACCTGACCCCCCCCCCCCCCCCAAAAGCACAACAATATTTAATCGATAAAGTTTCTTCAGATGTCCTGGATGTCAGGACATTGTGCTTGATAGAACTCTGGGCAAAAATTATGTTTTTAAAACTGGGCACAAAAACTTTTGTTTAACTACAAAAAAATGAGAGGAACACTTTGAAAACACATCAGATCTCAATGGGGAAAAAATCTCATGCTGGATATCTACACTGGTATGGACTGGGTAATGTGTTAGGATCTACACTGGTATGGACTGGGTAATGTGTTAGGATCTATACTGGTACGGACTGGGTAATGTGTTAGGATCTATAATGATATGGACTGGTTAATGTGTTAGGATCTATACTGGTATGGACTGGTTAATGTGTTAGGATCTATACTGGTATGGACTGGGTAATGTGTTAGGATCTATACTGGTATGGACTGGGTAATGTGTTAGGATCTATACTGGTATGGACTGGGTAATGTGTTAGGATCTATACTGGTGTGGACTGGGTAATGTGTTAGGATCTATACTGGTATGGACTGGGTAATGTGTTAGGATCTATACTGGTGTGGACTGGGTAATGTGTTAGGATCTATACTGGTATGGACTGGGTAATGTGTTCGGATCTATACTGGTATGGACTGGGTAATGTGTTCGGATCTATACTGGTATGGACTGGGTAATGTGTTAGGATCTATACTGGTATGGACTGGGTAATGTGTTAGGATCTATACTGGTATGGACTGGGTAAGGTGTTAGGATCTATACTGGTATGGACTGGGTAATGTGTTAGGATCTATACTGGTATGGACTGGGTAATGTGTTAGGATCTATACTGGTGTGGACTGGTTAATGTGTTAGGATCTATACTGGTATGGACTGGGTAATGTGTTAGGATCTATACTGGTGTGGACTGGGTAATGTGTTAGGATCTATACTGGTGTGGACTGGGTAATGTGTTAGGATCTATACTGGTATGGACTGGGTAATGTGTTAGGATCTATACTGGTATGGACTGGGTAATGTGTTAGGATCTATACTGGTATGGACTGGGTAATGTGTTAGGATCTATACTGGTATGGACTGGGTAATATGTTAGGATCTATACTGGTATGGACTGGGTAAGGTGTTAGGATCTATACTGGTATGGACTGGGTAATGTGTTAGGATCTATACTGGTGTGGACTGATTAATGTGTTAAGATCTATACTGGTATGGACTGGGTAATGTGTTAGGATCTATACTGGTATGGACTGGGTAATGTGTTAGGATCTATACTGGTATGGACTGGGTAATGTGTTAGGATCTATACTGGTATGGACTGGGTAAGGTGTTAGGATCTATACTGGTATGGACTGGGTAATGTGTTAGGATCTATACTGGTGTGGACTGGTTAATGTGTTAGGATCTATACTGGTATGGACTGGGTAATGTGTTAGGATCTATACTGGTGTGGACTGGGTAATGTCTTAGGATCTATACTGGTATGGACTGGGTAATGTGTTAGGATCTATACTGGTATGGACTGGGTAATGTGTTAGGATCTATACTGGTGTGGACTGGTTAATGTGTTAGGATCTATACTGGTATGGACTGGGTAATGTGTTAGGATCTATACTGGTGTGGACTGGGTAATGTGTTAGGATCTATACTGGTGTGGACTGGGTAATGTGTTAGGATCTATACTGGTATGGACTGGGTAATGTGTTAGGATCTATACTGGTATGGACTGGGTAATGTGTTAGGATCTATACTGGTATGGACTGGGTAATGTGTTAGGATCTATACTGGTATGGACTGGGTAATATGTTAGGATCTATACTGGTATGGACTGGGTAAGGTGTTAGGATCTATACTGGTATGGACTGGGTAATGTGTTAGGATCTATACTGGTGTGGACTGATTAATGTGTTAGGATCTATACTGGTATGGACTGGGTAATGTGTTAGGATCTATACTGGTATGGACTGGGTAATGTGTTAGGATCTATACTGGTATGGACTGGTTAATGTGTTAGGATCTATACTGGTGTGGATTGGATATTGTATTAGGATTTATACTGGTATGGACTGGGTAATGTCTTAGGATCTATACTGGTGTAGACTTGGTAATGTGTTAAGATCTATACTGGTGTGGACTGGGTAATGTGTTAGGATCTATACTGGTATGGACTGGTTAATGTGTTAGGATCTATACTGGTATGGACTGGGTAATGTGTTAGGATCTATACTGGTGTGGACTGGGTAATGTGTTAGGATCTATACTGATATAGACTGGGTAATGTGTTAGGATCTATACTGGTATAGACTGGGTAATGTGTTCGGATCTATACTGGTATGGACTGGGTAATGTGTTAGGATCTATACTGGTATGGACTGGGTAATGTGTTAGGATCTATACTGGTATGGACTGGGTAAGGTGTTCGGATCTATACTGGTATGGACTGGGTAATGTGTTAGGATCTATACTGGTATGGACTGGTTAATGTGTTAGGATCTATACTGGTATGGACTGGTTAATGTGTTAGGATCTATACTGGTGTGGATTGGATATTGTATTAGGATTTATACTGGTATGGACTGGGTAATGTCTTAGGATCTATACTGGTGTAGACTTGGTAATGTGTTAAGATCTATACTGGTGTGGACTGGGTAATGTGTTAGGATCTATACTGGTATGGACTGGTTAATGTGTTAGGATCTATACTGGTATGGACTGGGTAATGTGTTAGGATCTATACTGGTGTGGACTGGGTAATGTGTTAGGATCTATACTGATATAGACTGGGTAATGTGTTAGGATCTATACTGGTATAGACTGGGTAATGTGTTCGGATCTATACTGGTGTGGATTGGGTAATGTATTAGGATTTATACTGGTATGGACTGGGTAATGTGTTAGGATCTATACTGGTGTAGACTGGGTAATGTGTTAGGATCTATACTGGTATGGACTGGGTAATGTGTTAGGATCTATACTGGTATGGATTAGGTAATGTATTAGGATTTATACTGGTATGGACTGGGTAATATGTTAGGATTTATATATTGGTATGGACTGGGTAACGTGTTAGGATCTATACTGGTATGTACTGGGTAACGTTTTAGGATCTATACTGGTGTGGACTGGGTAATGTGTTAGGATCTATACTGGTATGGACTGGGTAATGTGTTAGGAAGGAAAGGATGGCACATCGTTTGTGAATTCAGCCCTCTGTAGGTTGATAATTTTCATTTCCATCAGAAACCTCGAAAATCTTATATTATAAACCCAAAAAAAAAAAAAAAAAAGAGGGAAATTCAAAAACAAAAGTCTAATCTCCTATCTCTCTAAATAAATGTGGCTGTTATTATATTCAATCATATACTTAAGTTAAATTAGGGTCCATTGATTCCCTTTACCATTTACCTCTTGATCTACTTCAACTCAAATCTATCCCATCCACCCCCCTCTCCCCTTCAATTTATGTAATGTTGATCCGTAGTCCCCCTCATCCTTTTAAGGTCCCCCTTGGGGTAACCGTTGGTTTCTTTGGGAGTCTGTCCGCCGTCCTTGTCTGTTCAAGGGATCTAACTGCCCCCCCCTATGGGGAATATATGAAAGCCAATTGGGAATCTGAATAGGGGCGACATCTAAGAAAGTAAATAGTCCCGGGAGGTCTTCAGGTGTATAGACAGAAAATGAAGCCGCTTCTCTGCGAAATCTCACCGCCAACGGGTAACCCCATCTATAAGTACACCCCTGTTTTTTAGCTAGGTCCAGGATAGGGCGTAAACAGGCTCTACGCTGAAGGGTTGCTCGGCATACATCTGGTAAGATCTTAATAGGGGTCCCATTGAAATCAATGTCTCCTGCCCCCCACGCTGCTCTAAGTATTCTCTCCTTCTCTTGGTAGCTGTGGATCCGACAAACAATGTCTCTCGGTTTCTCTGAGTCCTTTGGTCTAGGGCCCGCAGCTCTATGTACTCTGTCTATATCTACCACCTTTTCAGGAGATTTCAGTATTATCTGAAAGACCATGATGGCTGTTGCCTGGAGATCCTCAGTTCCCTGTATCTCTGGAAGACCCCGAAGCCGCAGATTGTTCCTGCGACTTCTGTCTTCAAGTTCCTCAGTGTGGAGCTGCAGGTTCACCATCATGGATGTCTGGGTGGTCAACGTTTTTTCTAGTGTCTCCACTCTTTGTTCCACTAGGGATAACGTTTCCTCTCCCACTTTAGTTCTCTCTGTCAAAGTAGTTAATTCAGATCTTACCGCTTGGATGTCTTGACGGTGTGTCTCCTCTACTCTGATTTTGTATATAGACAATCATTGTCTCTTTAAAAACGAAGAAGAAAAAAAAGCTTCCAATAAAAACAGTGTGTCACAGTAGTGTCTTCTGCCCTGCTTCAAATCACTCACCCCCAGTAATATACTATGCCCCCCACTGTAGTGTCCACTGCCCCAACCCCCACCCCAAACACACCCAAGGTAGTGTTCTCTGACCCACTCACACACGGTTGTGTCTTCTGACCCTCCCCCAACTGTAGTGTCCTGTGGCCCCCCCCCAAGCAGTGTCCTCTGCCCCCCTTCCCTCACTGTAGTGTCCTCTGCCCCCCTTCCCTCACTGTAGTGTCCTCTGCCCCCCTTCCCTCTCTGTAGTGTCCTCTGCCCCCCTTCCCTCTCTGTAGTGTCCTCTGCCCCCCTTCCCCCTCTGTAGTGTCCTCTGCCCCCCTTCCCCTTCTGTAGTGTCCTCAGCCCCCCCCTCCCCCCTCTGTAGTGTCCTCAGCCCCCCCTTCCCCCCACCGTAGTGTCCTCTGCCCCCCTTCCCCCTCCGTAGTGTCCTCTGCCCCCCTTCCCCCTCCGTAGTGTCCTCTGCCCCCCTTCCCCCTCTGTAGTGTCCTCTGCCCCCCTTCCCCCTCTGTAGTGTCCTCTGCCCCCCTTCCCCCTCTGTAGTGTCCTCTGCCCCCCTTCCCCCTCTGTAGTGTCCTCTGCCCCCCTTCCCCCTCTGTAGTGTCCTCTGCCCCCCTTCCCCCTCTGTAGTGTTCTCTGCCCCCCTTCCCCCTCTGTAGTGTCCTCTGCCCCCCTTCCCCTTCTGTAGTGTCCTCTGCCCCCCTTCCCCCTCTGTAGTGTCCTCTGCCCCCCTTCCCCTTCTGTAGTGTCCTCTGCCCCCCTTCCCCCTCTGTAGTGTCCTCAGCCCCCCCTCCCCCCTCTGTAGTGTCCTCAGCCCCCCCTCCCCCCTCTGTAGTGTCCTCTGCCCCCCCTTCCCCCACTGTAGTGTCCTCTGCCCCCCCTTCCCCCCACTGTAGTGTCCTCTGCCCCCCCCTTCCCCCTACTGTAGTGTCCTCTGCCCCCCCTCCCCCCACTGTAGTGTCCTCTGCCACCGCCCCCCCTCCCCCCCCCCACTGTAGTGTCCTCTGCCGCCGCCCACCCTCCCCCCCACTGTAGTGTCCTCTGCTGCCGCCCCCCCCCACTGTAGTGTACTCTGCTGCCGCCCCCCCCCACTGTAGTGTCCTCTGCCCCCCTCCCCCCAAAGTAGTGTCCTCTGCCCCTCATAGCAGAGTCCTCTGCACCAAAATCCCCCCCCCCCCCCCCAGTAGTGTTCTCTGTGCCCCGAGCCCACTCACTTGTGACATTCGCTAATCAACATTCGCTATGGTCTTCCTGCTTTTCCTCCCAGCCAACCAGGACAGGAGACGGGTCCTAAGACCGGATTGGCTGGCAGGAGAAGCAACCTGATTGGCCGGGAGTGGAAGCCGCCCGTGACCTGGAGGGTAAGGGCGGACTGAGCGAGAGGGCGGGGGAGTGGGTTTGTTTGCCGACTTCCCTCCCAAAAAAATTGGGCACCAGCCGCCACTATTTGGAATACAGAGTAAGAATCAATAACGAATAATAATAAACTATTTTAAATTGTCATACAAATATATATTTGAAATCAAATCTTTATTATTTTTTGACACAGCCTGTGACTGGCAGAAAACATGGCGGATTTCTGCCAGTCACAGGCTGTGTCATGCCCCTGTGTCTTAGAATAAGAGGGAGGTGAAGCCTCCATCAATCTACATGTAATCCCGCCCCCATTGTATTTAGCTGGTTAATGGGCATAGGGGAGGGAGTGGGCTGTCATTTACCACTGTGTTTAAGACACAAGTGGGACTCTATAGTCACATGGGCTGCTCCGATGTGATGGTGAAGAAATGCTCAGCATAGAAACTCACTGAATACTGAGCATGTGCAGAGCTGCCACCACAGCTGCAAAATCCCAACCTGCATTGGAGACATGGACAGAAGGGGGAGCTAGAGAGCAGCAGGATCAACCAGGATTAAATGACTATTAAAAGGACCTTGTCAGTTCAGGGCAAAGTGTCCGCATCCTGTCAAGGCCCACTGATGCCTCTTCTGTGCTCTTCTACCAGTTTGGGCAGAGTTGGCTTTTAACATGAGTTTTCCCATTTTCTCCTTTTTAGGGCTGGACTTTTCGGGACCTTGGTTGAGTATGGAGCAGAGAGGAAAATTTCCAGGCACAGTGTTTTAGGAGCCACGGTCAGCATTGGCGTGCCGCAAGGGGTGTCTCTAAAGGTCAAGTAAGTCTTCAAAGCTTTGTGAATTACCACTGCCCAAAATATGGAACTACGAGTTGTATTTGCACCTCGGTATAGGAGGCAGATGCTGCAGTTTGTATTTCACAAAACAAGGGTGTGGTGTGACATCACCGCCTCGCTTCTCCCACCTATAATAAGGCTTACCTGTAGGTAAAATGAGTACCGTATATACTCGAGTATAAGCCGAGTTTTTCAGCACATTTTTTTTGTGCTGAAGATGCCCCCCTCGGCTTATACTCGAGTCAAGCACTTTTCTGCAGCAGAGAATGACATTTTCAGCACCGAATTTGGGGCCCCGTATCTCGGGGCCACTTGGTGCTAGCAACCCAATTTGGTGTGCAAACCCAGTGGAATTAGCACTACAACATATCCAAAGCTGGGGTTCCTAGCACCAAGTGGCCCCGAGATACGGGGCCCCAAAGTCGGTTCGGAAAATGTCATTCTCTGCTGCAGAAAAGTGATTGACATTTTCCGAACCTATTTGGGGCCCCCGTATCTCGTGGGCCACTTGGTGCTAGGAACCCCAAATTTGGTGTGCAAACCCAGTGGAACTAGCACTACAACATATCTAAAGCTGGGGTTTCTAGCACAAAGTGGCCCCGAGATACGGGGCCCCAAATTTGGTTCGGAAAATGTCAAGCACTTTTCTGCAGCAGAGAATGACATTTTCCGAACCGACTTTGGGGCCCCGTATCTCGGGGCCACTTGGTGCTAGGAACACCAGCTTTGGATATGTTGTAGTGCTAGTTCTACTGGGTCTGCACACGACATGTGGGGTTCCTAGCACCAAGTGGCCCTGAGATGTGGGGCCCCAAATTCGGTCAACTGTGTCCATCTGCAGCAATGTCATTTCAGGACCCTTTGGGACCAGAGAACCCAAATTTTGGCTGCAGCTAGGGGGGCATCTAGGAACCCTTAACTACCGAGTTTGAAGTTCGGGGGACCTATGGCTGCAAATGGGCACAGTGAGGCTGCAAATGGCTTTTCCACTTACAGTAGCTGCGCATTTCTCCCCCTAGGCTTATACTCGAGTCAATACGTTTTCCCAGTTTTTTTGTGGTAAAATTAGGTGCCTCGGCTTATATTCGGGTCGGCTGTACGGTTTAGGAGATATTCACTTTGCATGCAGCCGCTGACGTCAGCGGCGCATGTGCTGTGAAGGTTTGGCTGAAGGTCCGGCAGACGCTGCCGGACCTCGCCGGAAAGAAGTCTCCCGCTTACGCGGGAGTGACGACATTGCTGCTCCGGCCACTCACAGCACCAGAGCCGCGAACCCGGAAAACACGCCGAATGGAAATGTCAGCTCCCTCGGCGGTGACCGGGAACAGCTGCCTACGCTTCGTGCAGTATTTCATAATGGGCTAGTATGCCGTGCCTTACAGGGTTTAAAAAAAAAAAATGTTGTGCGGGTATACAACCGCTTTAAGGTCTGACATGTTGGGTATCTATTTACTCGGCGCAACCTGGGCTTTGATATTTTACCAAAAAAACTGGGTAATTTTAAGTTAACTTTGGTGTATTTTTTTTTTTACTGAAATCTTCCTAGATCTTTGTGGTAATATGTGATCAAAAAGAATTGGAACTACCACTATTTTTTTCTGCTTTCAGAAAATATATCGTTTTTTGGGGGGTTTTATGTTATCTTCAGGCCTAAAATGATGGTTTTGAAAGCATGCGTGCAAAAAAAAATGCAAAAACCATCTCTGGCAGCGAAAGGGATAAGGAACTTTCTGCTTTTGCTCACTCCCGGTCAGCCAGGAGCCGGTAATGGAAGAAGGAAGCAGCATAAAACAAGCGGTCTTGTTGTGAGGGGCCCACCCAGCGGCGGCGTATCACAAGGCGGGAGATAATAGATGTGTCAAGTGATGCACTCCGGGGTCAGATGAGATCCAGCATGTATAAATAATGGATTTTTCCCTCCGCTGGGCCGCCAGCGGACTCCTTGCATTAATCTATTCTTCCTCTTCTTTTTTTGTTCTAGGTTGAATAGAGCCAGCCAGACATATTTCTTCCCTATCCACCTGACGGATCAGCTCCTACCCAGCGCCGTGTTTTATGCCACCATCGGGCCCCTCGTTATCTATGTGGCCATGCACCGGCTTATTATCAGGCCGTACCTCAAGGCACAGAAAGAGAAGTAAGTACATAGCAGCCGCCCCGCCGATAATTCAGCAAGGACAGGCGTGGGGGGCGCGTCTCATGGATTCGGGGCGTTGATTCAGCAGGTATTTTGTTATCGAACCGGCCAAATCATTTTACGGGGAAGTGTGTTTTTTTTTTTTGTTTTTTCTTTTGTTTTGTTTTTTTGTTTTGTTATTTTTTTTGGTTTTTTTTTGTTTTGTTTTGTGTATCAAGCAAGGAAACAAATAGAATTTGCAGATTTTATATGACGGCCCGATCTGGAGGACGGAAAGGGGTCCAACATACAATAAATGTATCCAAATCCTTCTTAAAGCGATTTATAAAGGATCACATTTTATTTTAAAAAAAATAGCAAATCTGTTGCACCTTCCTGCTCTGTAATGACTTTGCACAGAGCTGCCCTCCTTTTCTGGGGTCCCCACCAGCCCTCCTGGCTCCCCCCGACCCCCCCCCCCCCCCTGGCTCCCCCCGACCCCCCCCCCCCCCCCCTGGCTAAGTACCCTCCATAGCATGCCACTGGCTATGGGGGCGGGGCACTCATGCACAGGTTGGCTCTTTGTCTGCCTAGACACACAGAGCGCAGCTTAGCTCCGCCTCCTGCTGCCGCCTCACTCGCTGTGATTGGCAGCAGCGGGAACCAGTGGGGAGAGAGGTGGTGGAGAGCATTTGCTCTGGTGCACAGCGCTGAATTAAGAGGTTCAGGTGAGTATAAGGGGGGAGGGGGGGCTGCTTGCAGAAAGTTATCTTTTTTATTTTTTTACCCTAATGCAGGGGTCTCCAAACTTTTTAAACAAAGGGCCAGTTCACTGTCCTAAAGACTTTAGGAGGGCAAGTGGGATTAGAAAATGTTTTTGGCTGGGTGGTCAGTGGGAGTCAAAAAATTACTTAGCGCTTGTGGTCAAGTAGGAGGAGGAATAGTGCCCCGATCGTTTGTATCGGTGGAAGAAATGGTGGCCAATCATCGATATTAGTGAGAGGAGAAGTGCCCCATCTTTGTTATCAGTGGGAGGAATAGTACCCTATCATTCCTCCCACTGGCACCAATGACGGGGCACTATTCCTCCCACTGACACCAATGACGGGGCACTATTCCTCCCACTGACACCAATGACGGGGCACTATTTCTCCCACTGACACCAATGACGGGACACTATTCCTCCCACTGACACCAATGACGGGGCACTATTTCTCCCACTGACACCAATGACGGGACACTATTCCTCCCACTGACACCAATGACGGGGCACTATTCCTGCCACTGACACCAATGACGGGGCACTATTTCTCCCACTGACACCAATGATGGGGCACTATTCCTCCCACTGACACCAATGACAGGGCACTATTCCTCCCACTGAAACCAATGATGGGGCACTATTCCTCCCACTGAAACCAATGATGGGGCACTATTCCTCCCACTGACACCAATGATGGGGCACTATTCCTCCCACTGACACCAATGATGGGGCACTATTCCTCCCACTGACACCAATGACGGGGCACTATTCCTCCCACTGACACCAATGACGGGGCACCATTCCTCCCACTGACACCAATGATGGGGCACTATTCCTCCCACTGGCACCAATGATGGGGCACTATTCCTCCAACTGACACCAATGACGGGGCACTATTCCTTCCATTGACACCAATGATGGGGCACTATTCCTCCCACTGACACCAATGACGGGGCACTATTCCTTCCATTGACACAAATGATGGGGCACTATTCCTCCCACTGGCACCAATGATGGGGCACTATTCCTCCCACTGGCACCAATGATGGGGCACTATTCCTCCCACTGGCACCAATGACGGGGCACTATTCCTCCCACTGGCACCAATGATGAGGCACTATTCCTCCCACTGGCACCAATGATGAGGCATACCTTCTTCCTACAACAACAACGAGGCACGATTACTGCCACTCACACCAATGATGGGGCACTATTCCTCCTACTGACACCAATGAATGTAGAGTTATCCCTACACCTACTAACCACCGGGGAGTTGTGTAATTTATTTACGCCCATGGACCACTAAGCCTGCGCCATCTACTCCCACTGCTCAGTCTCGCTCCCCTAAAGTCTGAAGGACCCTAAACAGGTCTTTTGTTTAAGAAGTTTTCAGAGACCTGGCCTAGACCAAAAAACCTGCAAATAAAGCATACATATGCAGAGGTTTAATAAAATGGGGTGGGAGTGGGTTTGGGGGGGGATTTATCTGGAATTGGGTTTAAAATGAGGTGCCACCTTTTTGTTGTCTGGGTGTTGGAAGGATCTTGCTGTACATATTAGAAATGATTCGCTGTGGGTGGCCGGATCTCCCGGGTAAAAGTCTCCTCGTGTTTATGTCTCAATAATTAGGGAGCTGGAGAAGCAGTGGGAAAGCTCGGCGTCGGATATATTACAGAAAAAGCAAGAGGCGGAGGCAGCCGTGAGTATTCCATTTACATAATCCTTTTACTATGTAAATATCGCAGTGATAAAAAGCCAGGGGGAAGCGCAATAAAGAGAACCTGTCACCCGGGTCCCCATTACAACTCTATTGCTTTTGCTGAAACATATTTTTTTTAAAATTTTTTTTTAGCAGAGACCCTAGGGAATAAAATGGCGATTGTTGCAATTTTTTTCACGTGGTGTTTGCGCAGTGATTTTTCAAACGCAATTTTTTTGGAAAAAAAATACATTATAATATATTTAAAACAAACAAAAAAAAGATTTACCCAAATTTTTTAATGTAATGTGAAAGGTGATGTTACGCCGAGTAAATAGATACCTAACATGTCAGGCTTTAACCACTTCAGCCCCGGAAGAATTTACCCCCTTCATGACCAGAGCACTTTTTGTGATTCGGCACTGCGTCGCTTTAACTGACAATTGTGCGGTCGTGCGACGTGGCTCCCAAACAAAATTGACGACCTTTTCTTCCCACAAATAGAGCTTTCTTTTGGTGGTATTTGATCACCTCTGCGGTTTTTATTTTTTGCGCTATAAACAAAAATAGCGCGACAATTTTGAAAAAAAACGCAATCTTTTTTTACTTTTTGCTATAATAAACATCTCCCAAAAATATATAAAAAAAATTTTTTTTTCCTCAGTTTAGGCCGATACGTATTCTTCTATATATTTTTGGTAAAAAAAAATCGCAATAAGCGATTATTGATCGGTTTGCGCAAAAGTTATAGCATTTACAAAATAGGGGATAGTTTTATGGCATATTTATTAATATTTTTTTATTTTTTTTTTAATGGCTGCAATCAGCGATTTTTATCGTGACTGCGACATTATGGCGGACACAACGGACATTTTTTGGACCATTGGCATTAATACAGCGATCAATGCTAAAAAATTGCATTGATTACTGTAAAAATGTCACTGGCAGTGAAGGGGTTACCCACTAGGTGGCAGTGAAGGGGTTAAGTGGCCGCCTCTTAAAGGGCAACATACAGGTACGTGCCCTTCTACCGACGTGTATCGTCGTGAGGCAGTCGGCAAGTGGTTAAAATTGCGCACGCTTGTGGAATGGCGACAAAATACGGTACTTAAAAAACTCCATAGACAACGTTGTTAAACACCTTTTACAGGTTACCTCTTTAGAGTTACAGAGGAGGTCTAGTGCTAGAATTATTGCTCTTGAATGTTCGCTGCGATACCTCACATGGCTGGTTTGAACACCGTTTACGTATGCGTGTGCGACTTATGTATAACTTTTGCGCAAACCAATCAATATACGCTTATTGTGTTTTTTTTTTACCAGAAATATGTAGAAGAATACGTATCGGTCTAAACTGAAGAAAAAAATTGTGTTTTTTTTTTTTTTTTTAAATTGGGATATTTATTATAGCAAAAAGTTAGTGTTTTTTTTTTTTTTTTTTTTTCAAAATTGTCGCTCTTCTTTTGTTTATAGCGCAAAAAATAAAAACGGCAGAGATGATCAAATACCACCAAAAGAAAGCTCTATTTGAAGAAAAAAAAAAGATGTCAGTTTTGTTTGCGTGCAAAATCACATGACTGCGCAATTGTCAGTTAAAGCGACGCAGTGCCGTATCGCAAAAAATGGCCTGGTCATTGAGCAGGCAAATCTTCCGGGGTTGAAGTGGTTAAAAGAAAAAAGTCTTTTTTTATTTTAGTTTTATTTTTATTTTTTTCACTGCCCCTTTAATTAGTGCTGCTTCAGAAAGCATTCCAGCAGCTCATGAAAAAGCCGGCTGCAAAAAAAAAAAAAAAAACATTACCAGGAATATTGCTGATCTGTTAAACCACTTGCAAGCCTGCAACGTATATATACCTATTGAGGTCGGCAAGTGGTTAATTACTAGAGCGATGAGCTAGAGGGGGTGGGGCTTTCAGCTTTTACCCTTTAACTGCCAGAGCCACTTTTGCATTTTTTTTTTTTTTGCTTTATGCACACCTTTATAAAAACATTTTTATTATATTTGTATCTGTGTCATATCTTTACATAAAAAATAAAAAAATAAAAAAAAAACATTTTTAGACCTAAAGATTTGAAAATCCCCAAAACTTATTTCTCTGAGTTTATTGATGGACACAGCTCTTCTGATTTTTGACCATAGGGTTATATAGCGCCACCTACTCCTGTAAAGGAATAGGTGGCGCCTATAACCCTATGGTCAAATATGAGAAGGGCTGTGTCCATCAATGAACTCGGAGAAATGGTATTTATGGTGAGTAACAAAAAAAAAAAATGCCTTTATTTTCTGAAAGCTGAGACTCTGGAAAATGAAATGGTGGTAGTTCTATTTTTTATGTCACATGATATTAGTTCAACTGTTTATCAAGCACAAAATTTCATTCAAAAATACACCATAGTTTGAGTGATTGTAAACAATCTCCTTGTAACACAACCTATTCAGTTTAAAATAGAAATGAAAGGAACACATTTTTGTATAGATATGAAAGAAGAAAAAAAAGTTATACCTTTTTTTCGCTTTTTTATAAGTGATCACATTCCCTCCTGTTCTCGTCTGCATAAGAGCTGGGGGGAGGAGAAGCAGCGGCACACTGAGCTTCCCAGTGAATGGCTGTTCAGCAGAAGGGGGGGGGTGTCAGGATTAGTCTGATCATTGGAGGAGAGCAGGGGGAGTTCCCAGCATAGCTAGAGAACTGACCACAGTGTGCTCTCCTGCTTAGTGTGGTCAGTTTTTAATAGGAAAGCAGAGGGACTGGCAGGAACACCAGGGATTTCACACAGAGGAAGCAACACAAGGAGGACAGAAGACTTTCTGATACAAGTACGTGGTACAGCCGGAACATAGCAGGAATATGAAATGTAAAAAAAAAAAACGCTTTAAGTTTAGGGCACACAAATGCAATAGATTACACAGGGGGTTTATTTGGTAAAATATAAAAGATAAGGTTGTGTCAAGTAAATTGATACCTAACATGTCAAGGCTGAAAATTGCTTGTGTCCCTTAAAACGGAGACAAACTTCAGTACCCTAAATCTTCCATAGGTAACACTTTAGAAGCCCCTACAGGCCATCCGTTTAGAGGTGACGGGGATCAATGGGCCTAAAATGATAGTTCTCACTCCCCTGTGTACAATGATATGTAACGTGAAGTGCAATTGACATTTTGGTGCATAGGTACTGTCAATGCATGTGTTTGTTGTGTATGTGGGGGCTCAAAATTAGTTTGTGGGGTTTTAAGTGCTTTGCTATAACTTTTCATTCTTTTTTAAGTTTTTTTAAAATTAAACTTTATTTTTTAATAAGGAAGGGATCAAATGTGATACAATTTTGTTGTGACAGGTTCTCTTTAATGAGACATCCGGCGTTTTTTTAGACCCCTGATGTCTCATCTCCCCTCCATTGAAACTAAAAGGAAAGTGACGGCTGAACCAGAAAGTGATGTTACTTGTTAGAGGAGATCAGCAAATGAACGTTTTCTGCTCTCCCTCCCCTCTACCCAGCGGCCCCTGTCATGCTGGTCCCAGGTCCACAGGTAGGACAGCAGAGGCTGGAAAATATGGCGGAGGGGGCCTATGCAGGGGGACAAACATACTGTTGGCTTATCAGATTTTGACTTGTGTGTAAAATGCCCCACTCCTGCTGATGTAAGCTGCAAAAGGGTTAAGGTCACTTCTCATCCAAATGTCTTTATACATACACCTAAGGCCATGGGGACACCTGTAAAAATGCTGGGTTCTGGTTCTTCCAATGAAGGGTACTGTTATTGCTACAGCAACAAAAACATTCTAGCCCAGGGGTCTCCAAACTGTCTAAACAAAGGGCCAGTTTACTGTCCTTCAGACTTCAGTGGGGTCGGACTGTGGCCAGTAGGAGAAGAAATTGCCTCGGCATCAGTGGGAGTAGCCAATGTCCTGGGCTTGGGAGTAAAAGAAATTGCAAAGCACCTTTGGTCAATAGGAATGCCCCAACAATGATAGTGGGAGAAATGGTAACCCATGGTTGGGGTCAGTGGAAGAAGTAGTGACCCATCGTTGGGCTCAGTGGAAGGAGTGGTGACCCATCGTTGGGCTCAGTGGAAGGAGGGGTGACCCATCGTTGGGCTCAGTGGAAGGAGGGGTGACCCATCATTGGGCTCAGTGGAAGGAGGGGTGACCCATCGTTGGGCTCAGTGGAAGGAGGGGTGACCCATCGTTGGGCTCAGTGGAAGGAGGGGTGACCCATCGTTGGGCTCAGTGGAAGGAGGGGTGACCCATCGTTGGGCTCAGTGTAAGGAGTGGTGACCCATCGTTGGGCTCAGTGGAAGGAGTGGTGACCCATCGTTGGGCTCAGTGGAAGGAGTGGTGACCCATCGTTGGGCTCAGTGGAAGGAGGGGTGACCCATCGTTGGGCTCAGTGGAAGGAGGGGTGACCCATCGTTGGGCTCAGTGGAAGGAGGGGTGACCCATCTTTGGGCTCAGTGGAAGGAGGGGTGACCCATCGTTGGGCTCAGTGGAAGGAGGGGTGACCCATCGTTGGGCTCAGTGGAAGGAGGGGTGACCCATCGTTGGGCTCAGTGGAAGGAGGGGTGACCCATCGTTGGGCTCAGTGGAAGGAGGGGTGACCCATCGTTGGGCTCAGTGGAAGGAGGGGTGACCCATCGTTGGGCTCAGTGGAAGGAGGGGTGACCCATCGTTGGGCTCAGTGTAAGGAGGGGTGAACCATCGTTGGGCTCAGTGGAAGGAGTGGTGACCCATCGTTGGGCTCAGTGGAAGGAGTGGTGACCCATCGTTGGGCTCAGTGGAAGGAGGGGTGACCCATCGTTGGGCTCAGTGGAAGGAGGGGTGACCCATCGTTGGGCTCAGTGGAAGGAGGGGTGACCCATCGTTGGGCTCAGTGGAAGGAGGGGTGACCCATCGTTGGGCTCAGTGGAAGGAGGGGTGACCCATCGTTGGGCTCAGTGGAAGGAGGGGTGACCCATCGTTGGGCTCAGTGGAAGGAGGGGTGACCCATCGTTGGGCTCAGTGGAAGGAGGGGTGACCCATCGTTGGGCTCAGTGGAAGGAGGGGTGACCCATCGTTGGGCTCAGTGGAAGGAGGGGTGACCCATCGTTGGGCTCAGTGGAAGGAGGGGTGACCCATCGTTGGGCTCAGTGGAAGGAGGGGTGACCCATCGTTGGGCTCAGTGGAAGGAGGGGTGACCCATCGTTGGGCTCAGTGGAAGGAGGGGTGACCCATCGTTGGGCTCAGTGGAAGGAGGGGTGACCCATCGTTGGGCTCAGTGGAAGGAGGGGTGACCCATCGTTGGGCTCAGTGGAAGGAGGGGTGACCCATCGTTGGGCTCAGTGGAAGGAGGGGTGACCCATCGTTGGGCTCAGTGGAAGGAGGGGTGACCCATCGTTGGGCTCAGTGGAAGGAGGGGTGACCCATCGTTGGGCTCAGTGGAAGGAGGGGTGACCCATCGTTGGGCTCAGTGGAGGGAGGGGTGACCCATCGTTGGGCTCAGTGGAGGGAGGGGTGACCCATCGTTGGGCTCAGTGGAGGGAGGGGTGACCCATCGTTGGGCTCAGTGGAGAGGGGTGACCCATCGTTGGGCTCAGTGGAGGGAGGGGTGACCCATCGTTGGGCTCAGTGGAGGGAGGGGTGACCCATCGTTGGGCTCAGTGGAGGGAGGGGTGACCCATCGTTGGGCTCAGTGGAGGGAGGGGTGACCCATCGTTGGGCTCAGTGGAGGGAGGGGTGACCCATCGTTGGGCTCAGTGGAGGGAGGGGTGACCCATCGTTGGGCTCAGTGGAGGGAGGGGTGACCCATCGTTGGGCTCAGTGGAGGGAGGGGTGACCCATCGTTGGGCTCAGTGGAGGGAGGGGTGACCCATCGTTGGGCTCAGTGGAGGGAGGGGTGACCCATCGTTGGGCTCAGTGGAGGGAGGGGTGACCCATCGTTGGGCTCAGTGGAGGGAGGGGTGACCCATCGTTGGGCTCAGTGGAAGGAGGGGTGACCCATCGTTGGGCTCAGTGGAAGGAGGGGTGACCCATCGTTGGGCTCAGTGGAAGGAGGGGTGACCCATCGTTGGGCTCAGTGGAAGGAGGGGTGACCCATCGTTGGGATCAGTGGAAGGAGGGGTGACCCATCGTTGGGCTCAGTGGAAGGAGGGGTGACCCATCGTTAGGTCACCACTCCTTCCACTGACCCCAACGATGGTGCCCCAAGAGCTGGATGAAGGCAAGCAAAGGGCCACATCTGGCCCGTGGGCCGCAGTTTGGAGATCACTGTTCTAGCCCATTTAACGCTTCCATCCTTGTAATAACAGTGTAGGGAAGGTGCTCTTTTTTTTTTTTTTTTTTTTGCATTAATTGGCCTACCACTGTCACATTTTCCTCCGCCATGCTTTTAACCCCCACCTATCCACAGCATTTATCTACCTTTCCTTTCCCTCCCCTGCTGTACTGTGATATTTATTTCTAATTCTCACTTTGTTTCACTCAGGTACGTTTAATGCAGGAGTCTGTACGGAGGATAATTGAGGCTGAAGAATCTAAAATGGGTAAATCCAATATATATTTTATCCCCTCCTAGAAGTGACCATAAAGAGCCCAATCCTATCCTGGGCTTGGGAACGGTTCAGGACTTGGCTGAGGCTCTGGCTCTTTATGGTGACTTGTTACACACAGAAAATTTCCTCTTTATTACATATTTATATAGTGCTGACAGTATATGCAGCACTTTACCTATCGAACATTCACATCGATCCCTTTGTGAAGGAGCTTAGAATGTCAGGTTCCATGCTCACGCGCATACGTACACGCACACATAATGGGGCCAATTTAGACAGGAGCCAATTAACCTACCAGCATGTCTTTGGAGTACCAGGAGGAAAACCCCACGCAAGCACAAGGAGAACATGCAAACTCCAGGATCAATATGGTCCTGGTTGGGACTAGATGCCACTAGAAGTGCCAACCACTAAGCCACTGTGCTTGCTTACCTTTTTTTTTAGTGATGCGGTGCAGCTCACCGCAATGGAAGATATTGGGTTATCATGTGTTGCAGGGCAATCGGGGCTGGGACAAGGGGTTGGCAGGAAGGGAAGGGGGTGGTAAGCCCTTTCTATGGCATGTATTAATGGTTTGGTAGGGGGTGCAATTGTGCATCCTTGCCCTGGGCACTGGGTGACCCTGTCCCGGTGCTGAGTGCAATGCCTGTGTGTTCCAAGCATAGACCCTGCTTGGCCCCCCATCTGTAGCCTGCTAAGTGCCTGGCACCAGGTAAACAAAAGCCTCTTCCAGAGCCAGCCACATTCTACTGGAAGTATCCTGGCTGGGGTTCAAACCAACGACCCCAGTGCTTTGGAAAGTCTATGAGCTGGAGGGTCCAAAGCTTACCCGCCATCATTGGCAAGGGGAGAGGAAGTAGCTGACTGCCCTAGTGCCATCTCTGTCCAGGTGAATTGCCTGGTTAACACTGATGCATCCGAGCACAGACGGAATATCGGCTGGGGCCAATCACAGCACAGAGTTCTGTGTTTACAAACACACAGAGCACAGAACAGCAATTTTAGCTTTTTCTTCTCCCTGAAATCATCTCTGAGTTAGGGAAAAAAGCCAGCCAGATCCTGTGAATAAAAGCAGCACAGAGACACTTGTTAGACACACAGTTAACCCCTTGATTGCCCTTTTTTTTGCCCCCGTCACTCATTAGTGTCATTACTACAGTCAGAGTAATCACTGATCATTGTAGAAGTGTCACTAGCGATGTTCGTGTCAGTTATAGCCAGCTTGGCCGCCACAATATCACAGTTCCACTATAAATCGCTGATCACCGCCATCACTACTATAGCGTCTACATTCCAGTATATATCCCAATGGTTTGTAGATGCTAGAACTTTCACACGAACCAATTAACCCCTTCACGCCTAAGGGTAAAACAAATCTAAATGCCTAAGCACAATTTTGCATCTTTGACATGTGTTCGTAAAACCGAATATATCATCACAACTACCTTGTGTGTCCAGGTGGATTATACCACTTTTTTTTTTTTTCAAGATAAATTGGCCCTTCTTTTGGTGGTAAATGGTAACGATATCTCCTGATTTCTTTTTAACATAAAAAAAAAAAACTGGCCCAAAATAGTAAAAAAAAAAAAACTTTTTTTTTTTTTTTAGCTGAATATTTCTTGCCATCATAATTTACCACCAAAGTACAACCTGAAATAAATTCTCCTGATTATTGCAGCGATACCACGTATGTATGTAACCCTTTCACACCTAGTCCCAGTAAAGCGCAGCTCGTTTTAGCGGCGCTGCAGAGCCACTTTGCAGGCGGGAGCGGGGCGCTTTTAACCCCAAAGAAGGGGGTTAACAAGGGGCTAAAAGCACCCATGTTGTGGCGCTGCCGAAGCGCTTTTCAGGCGCTTCAGCAGCGCTGCCCATTAATTTCAATGGGCAGGGCGTTTTGGGAGTGGTGTATAACACCGCTCCCAAACCGCCCCAAAGATGCAGCTTGCAGGACTTTTTTTTCCCCGTCCCGCAAGCGCACTGCTCCAGTGTGAAAGCACTCAGGCTTTCACACTGGGGAGGCATGAGAGACGCTTTTTAGGCGCTATTTTTAGCGCTAAAACGCCTGAAAAGCGCCTCTGTGTGAAAGTGGTCTTAGTTGTTTGTTTCTGGCCTGCACTACGGGTACAATGGTGCGCATTTTCCAATTTTTTTTATCCTGCTTCAAACACAGTGATACTAATTTTAAAAAAAATAGATAAATAAATTCTACCCGAAATATGCTAACCGCAACCTTTGACTACGACCTTGGCAAACTGGCAAAAACTTTTTTTTTTTGTTTTGTTTTATTATTATTATTACATTTTAATCTTTATGTGATTTTTTTTGGGGGGGGGGTTTTGGTTTGTTTACATTTTTCTCTCCTGCAAGGGGGATATTTACTAAAACTGGAGCAAGCAGAATCTGGTGCAACTGTGCATGGTAGCCAATCAGCTTCTAACACTAGATTGTTCAATTAAGCTTTGGCAATAAAACATGGAAGCTGATAGGGTTCTATGCAGAGCTGCACCAGATTTTGCTCTCTCCAGCTTTTAGTAAATAACCCCCTTATGTATCTTCCTATTCATTCAGAAGAGGCAGTAAACACAGGGGTGAGCTCACAGTAACTGATCACTGTGATGGCCAATCAGAGGCTATCACAGCGATCAGGTGACCCAGAACCGACAGTCCCATGTCCACATTCTATAGGTAAACCTAAATGGCTCTGTCTGTAGTTCCTCAAAGGCAGTGAGCCAAACATGTCACCCATCAGCCACGTTGTAGCCGTTCTGTATACATCCTCGGTTTTAGTTCGCCGCACTATGAAGCCACCATCCCCTTGTAAGTTGTCCGCTGGGTTTAGATGACAGGTCCACTTTAAATAAGTAAAAAGAAAAGCTTTCCTGCAGAACAATCGCAGCTTTATTGTATTTCCTTTTATAAAAGTTATTCCATTGTGTGTGTTCCAGGACTGATCATATTAAACGCCTGGTACGGTAAATTTGTTACGGATAATAGCCGGAGGAACGAGAGAGTGAAGGTGATCGATGTGACCGTCCCTTTGCAGTGTCTGGTGAAAGACTCAAAGTTAATCCTCACAGAAGCTTCAAAGGTGAGCGGACCGAGACCCCAATACTATCCCCCTGGGGGGCTATTGAAGACCCGGTGTCTGATCTTTAGAGTACGAGGAATGTATGAGCACGTCCTGGCCAGTGTGAAACTTGTGTGTGTATCCTATCTATCTATCTATCTATCTATCTATCTATCTATCTATCTATCTATCTATCTATCTATCTATCTATCTATCTATAAAAGTAGATAGATAGATATACACACACATATAAAAAGCTCAAAGGGTGAGGTGCACATTGGTCACAGTAGTATGTGTAAGGGCAATCAAGCCTTCCCAAGGGCTTAGATCATAGAAATAATCAAGAGGGATTGCTGCACACGAAAGTGTTTTATTGAAAAGATTAAAACATCGGAAATATACAGGCAGTCATAGTAGTTAGTTAGTTTCGGGCTAATACAGATCACGCCCTTCTTCAAAACGTCCTGCCTATGAATGACCACATAAATGGTACGATATAGAGAACTCATCTGTAAGCTATTAGGGCCAGTTCACACCACATGCAGTCCAGTCCTTTTTTTTTTTTTTTTTTTCCTGCATCAAAAACGCATAGAAAAATTAGGTTATATGGTTTTCAATGGCGCAGTTCCAGTGCGTTCCAGTTCCAGAAAAAAAAAGTAGAACATGCTGCATTTTTTCTGCACTTGACTGTACTGGAAGGCTGTAAAAAGCATCAAAAACTCACGGGAATGCACCTAAACGCACTGGAACACCCATGTTCCTATTTGGGTTAAGGGGAAAATAAGGGGGGGGGGGATGCTCTGGACTGCATCAAAAACGCACCAAAAACGAGCATGCAAAAAAGCATCTGGAGCGCAGCCGGACTGCATTTCTATGGTGTGAACCGGCCCCTAAGCAACCAAACAGTCTGTCTGTCTGGAATCAATTAATTAACGAATCATAATGAACAAAAACATGGTGAAATATACAATGTAATACAATCTCGGAACAAAAGATCAGCAGGTGTAACAGTATTCCTACACTTCACAGATTTTATTGATCGGGAATCCTATAACATATAGAAAAAGAAAAAAATGTGTGTGTGTGTGTATATGTATATGTGTATGTATGTATGTATGTATGTATGTATGTGTATATATATATATATATATATATATATATATATATATATATATATATATACCGGTATATATGTGTGTGTATGATATATATGTAAAACAAAAAATGTGTGATGTATTTTGAGTACAGTGATACATGACCGCGCAATTGTCAAGCGGGGGAAGTGCCCAGGATTTAAGTGGTTAACCTGCCTAGTGTCATTATTTCAGAACATTTTTTTTTTTTTTTTTACCAATTTGCAATTTTATTTAGGCATGTATCAGTTTTTACATATGATTTCTGAATGACCGTTTTGCATGTCACTCTCAGGCTGGACTGCCCGGTTTCTATGACCCATGTGTTGGGGAAGATAAAAGCTTGAAGATCCTCTACCAGTTCAGAGGAGCGCTCCATCAAGTCATGTCTGCAGACAATGAGCCACTTAGGATACCAAAGCAATGTGAGTCCTCCCTAAATATAACATTTCCCAGCAAGCCTGAGGCCAGGGCTACTTCCTAGATGTTTGTAGACTCTTATGTGTAGAAGTACTGTGTGTGTAGATGTTAATATCTACAGTGATTCCATTAAAGAACATTCAGAGGTTCACAGTGAAATAAAAACAGGTGCAGTTTGCACGCCCATTTGACAGAGGGACCAATATAGAAAAGTGCTGCAGTGCCCCACCAGATCAGATCAGACCTAGGGTATAGGAGGGGAGAAGTCGGCAGACGCCTCACATGCCTCTCTGCCCCTTCAGTGATTACACAGCTTTCCTCCTCCCTGCTCTCAGCTGAGCAAGAGGGTGGGGGGAATCGGCAGGCAGAGGGATGAAGTGTACAGCTCCAGCTGAACTTCTCTCTGTGCGGTGTCTGGTGCAGAAACTGCATAGAACATGGGCTTGTGCCCTTTTGTTAATTAAGAGTAAGAGAATCTGCTTCATTTTGTCAGCTTAGAAAAGTGCTGCAGGCGTAAAGCCTGCACCTCTCTGTTTATTCTTTTGAGCCCTGATGAAGGTGAGTGGGACCTGGTATCCCCCAAAACGCGTTGACTTGTTGCTTTTGTAATCCTCACATTGTTCCATTTTATATTTTCCTGTATTCACCCGAGGGGCCCTGGAGAAGCCCCTTTTGTGTAAAAAAAAAAAAAAAAAAAAAAAAAGCTACCGCCCAACCAAAGTCCTTTACAAAAGAGCACACACGCCTAGCACGTTACTGAAAATTGATTGTGTTTAAAAATGCAGCAAAATGAATAAGTACAAAAGGTAAAAGATATATAAGTGTTGCATAATGCCAAACACAATTCAGTGCAGGAATCGCGTAGCCTGACCCACAATACCACTGCACTAGCGATCTGACGTGTTTCAGGGGGATACCCCCCTTCTTCAGTGGTTTTTAGCTCTGAAAAAGGGGGGTGCGCCTCTGAAACCAGTCAGCTTGCCAGCGCAGTGGTATTGTGCGTAAAGCTACGCGATTCCCCATATTGGATTGTGTTTGGTGTTTTGATTTAAAAATGCAGCAAAATGAATACTCACAAAGGTAGAAGATATATATGCATTGCATAACACCGAACACAGTCCAATGCAGGAATCGCACACATTACCACTGTGCTGGCAAGCTGACGGGTTTCAGGTTATGCACCCCCTTCTTCAGAGGATTTTAGCTCTGAAGAAGGAGGTGCGTCCCTCGAAAACCTGTCATCTTTGCCAGCACAGTGGTATTGTGCGTCAGGCTATGTGATTCCCGCACTGGATTGTGTTTGGTGTTATACAACGCTTATATATCCTCTACCTTTGTTTAGTATTCGTTTTGCTGCATTTTTAAACACAAATCTTTGGTAATGCATTAGGCATTTGAGCCCTCCTGTGTTCTCTTGTACAGTTTATTTACTTGATTCCCCTATCTGAAGAGGGATGTACCAGACAAAGCATACCCAAATCATGTTTACTCATTGCCACCGACAGTCCGCTGTACATTGAGACCCTATAGACCAGTGATGGTGAACCTTGGCACCCCCAGATGTTTTGGAACTACATTTCCCAGGATGCTCATGCACTCTGCAGTGTAGTGGAGCATCATGGGAAATGTAGTTCCAAAACCTCTGGGGTGCCAAGGTTCTCCATCACTGCTATAGCAGAACTCTAAGCCCTGGAAGAGATTGTGTTTTTGTGCTCATTGTACCCTACAGTATGGACTTTTCCTCACACTAAACCAGCAACCTAATTCTGTCTTTTATTGCGTCCTTCTCACACTTTCTCAGGGGGTAAAATATTAGGACAGGCCGCGGTGCCTCAGCTGTGTTGGCGGGCCCATGCCTTGGCACTTGCCACGTTCGGTGAGACGACTACCAGGCCCACCGTTACCATTCACCAGTCCAGTCAATGTGTCCTTTCTTCTATTTCAGCTCACAAGATTGATGTGGATGGCTAGCCTTTTCCAGAAATGCATCAGAGACACGGGGCTCAAAGCTGTGCCAGGCCGGAAACGTTCCCAGGATTCTTTTCACCGGAGTCTGAATGTTCCAATCGATCTTTTTCCTTTTTTTTTTTTTTTTTTTTTTTTAAGGTTATACATATTAAAAGGATTTCAGGATATAATATATCTTAATGATATGCATATAAAGTGACTCTTGTTTTACCATGGCCATATTACGTCTTGATCTATGGACAGAGTGACGCGTCACCATTTTTGGGGTTTGGTTTGTCCGTTTTTACCATTATAGCCATATTATGACCTTGTCTCCCACTTTTACCTTTCCTGGGTTGGGACCGGAAAGCACTGAACGAGGAATGTCCCTGATGACCCATCGGGTTATCGTTTTGGGTCTCCCAGCTTTACTGCAGGTTTGCTGTATTTTCTGGTTCCATATGTGTATTTTAGAATCACGTCGGGGTCTCCGCAATCGAATGGAGTGAAAGGGAAGATGGCAAAGTGAACCTTTTGTTGGTTGCTATTTGCATTCCCACTGGGGCAAAGTTTGCCTTTGCACTGGTGAAAGGAGCTCACCGGGACAGGATACAAGAGGAGATCCCTTAGCAAATATTCCTTTTTTTTTTGTACAGTGGGAAAGGGTTGGAACCTTTGGTGAGGTTTTTATTGCTGTCTGTGTTGTGATGGGGAACTCACAGAAAAAGGAAATTAAAGATCTCCTTAAAGTTGTTGTAAACGATCACCTTGTAAAACAACCCATTCAGTTTAAAATAGAAATGAAAGGCAAAATATTTGTGTATTTAAAAAAAACAAAACATAAATACCTTTTTTGTTTCTTTTTTTTTTAAGAAGTGATCACATTCCCTCTGTTCTCAGCTGCATAAGAGCTGGGGGAGGAGAAGAAACAGCACACTGAGCTCCCCCAGTGAATGGCTGTGCGGTGGGGGGGGGGATGTCAGGACAAGTCTGATCATTGGAGGAGAGTACACTGAGTTCCCAGTATAGCTAGAGAATTGACCACAGTGTGCTCTCCTGCTTAGCGTGGTCAGTTTTTAATAGGAAAGCAGAGGGACTGGCAGGAACACCAAGGGTTTCATACAAAGAGAACAGAATACTTTTTAATACAAGTACATGGTACAGCAGAGACCTATCAGGGATATGAAGTGTTGGAGTAACGCGTTTAAAGGAGATTATATTTTTTATTGCCCCTCTCATCAAGGTGCTAATGAAATTAGTAATTAATACATTCCTGTTTCCATTACAAACCCAGTGATGTAATCACTGGTTCTCATTGCTTCTCTATGCAATGCAGATCATAGCTGGTGGGTGTTGCTGGTAGGGTGCTGTACATAGCCCCCTTGTGATCATGTGATGCTGACTCTCTAGTGCTAAAAGAACTGATACCCAATGAATGAAAGGGGCGGGTCAGGGACAGGGAGGCTGGGTGGGAAAGGGCTAGATCAGGGGTCTCCGGACTTTCTAAGCAAAGGGCCAGTTTATGGTCTTTGGGTTTTGGGAGGGCCGGACTGCGGTCAGTGGAAGCCAGAAATGCCCCACCGTTGGTATTAATGGCAGGAATGGTGCCCCTTGTTAGTATCAGTGGGAGAAGGAATGGTGCCCCTTGTTTGTATCAGTGGGAGGAATAGTGCCCCGTTGATGCTGTCAGTTGGAGTAGTGCTCCAAGGGCCAGATAAAGACAAGCAATGCCTGGACTCTTGAGAGACTTCCCCCACACTGTGTCTATGGAAAGGGTTCTTGGGAGGTGTAGTTCTGGGGGCATGCCTAAACCAATAGGGGCTGAGCTCTTAGTAAGCCATCTCTGCAAGTATTTTGCAATCCTGGTGATGACCTCACAGAGGGTAATAAATGCTGTTTCTTAGTACAGGAACAAGATAAAGGAAAATAAAATGCTGAGTTGGGTAAGAATAACCAGTAAAGAGGTAGTACAGGCCCTCCTGTACAGGGCCCGGGCCCCCTCAGCTCGAAAAAGGGGCTTCGGCAGCTTTCTGGTGCAGGCAGTTCCAAATCCCGCTGATCAGTTCCCCAACTCCGCCTGGCTTTTCCTCCTCTCCCTCCCGCTGGCTGTCAGCTGCTGCAGGGGAATCGGTTTTCGGGGATGAATCTCCTGTCCACAATCCCTTTTTCCCGCAGCTCCGATCACCATGTCCCCCCACCCTGCAGCGCTCCCAGCTTCTCCTCCTCTGCCTCCCTCCGGCAGTCACCTGCTGCAGGCACAAAGGGGGATCAGTTTCAGGATGGAGATTGGGGGACCAGTAAACATGTTTGGCATGTTCCTTTCCTGAATGAACATAGTAAGTGATTGGTACTGATCGCTCCTGAATTCATTCATAACTGAAGCATACTAAAAGCATTCTGCAGTGTAGCTGAGTCTGCAGAGAAAGAATTGGGGATCTGTGTCCTCAAACTTTCCCTGTCACAAGAGTGAGGCTTCAGGGGTCTTTTTAGACCCTAATGATTCTTGATTTCTAACAGCACCAGAAGTCTCACCTATACAAATCTTTTATCGGGGACACAGACACCAATAAAAAAAAACTCAGAGGTTTTAACTTTTTCCAGCTCTACTCAATACAAAATATTCAAGCTTGCATTGCTGCCTTGCTTCATAAAATGCTATTTGCTTGGCTGCCTCTGGCTTCGGTACTTTGTCACTGTCCTGGAACTAGCATGCAGAGTAGAAAGTCAGAGTGAAGTCTAATTTGCCCCCGGGGGGGCCATCATTACAGGCAGGGAACAGTTATTTGTCAGGGACATGGCAGGCAGGAGACTGTCATTGTTGGTGACGTGACTGGCAGGGGGCTGCCCTTGTCAGGAACGTGACTGGAGGGGGGCTGTCCTTGTTGGGGACGTGACTGGCGGGGAACTGTCCTTGTCGGGGACGTGACTGGCAGGGGGCTGTCCTTGTCGGGGACGTGATTGGCAGGGGGCTGTCCTTGTTGGGGACGTGACTAGCCGGGGCTGTCCTTGTCGGGGACGTGACTAGCAGGGGCTGTCCTTGTCGGGGACGTGACTAGCAGGGGCTGTCCTTGTCAGGGACGTGACTAGCGGGGGGGCTGTCCTTGTCGGGGACGTGACTAGCGGGGGGCTGTCCTTGTCAGGGGGGCTGTCCTTGTCGGGGACGTGACTAGCGGGGGGGCTGTCTTTGTCGGGGACGTGACTAGCGGGGGGCTGTCCTTGTCGGGGACGTGACTAGCGGGGGGGCTGTCCTTGTCGGAGACGTGACTGGAGGTGGGGCTGTCCTTGTCGGGGACGTGACTGGCGGGGGGCTGTCGCCTTCGGAGACGTGACTGGCGGGGGGCTGTCGCCTTCGGAGACGTGACTGGCGGGGGGCTGTCGCCTTCGGAGACGTGACTGGCGGGGGGGCTGTCGCCTTCGGAGACGTGACTGGCGGGGGGCTGTCGCCTTCGGAGACGTGACTGGCTGGGGGGCTGTCGCCTTCGGAGACGTGACTGGCGGGGGGGCTGTCGCCTTCGGAGACGTGACTGGCGGGGGGGCTGTCGCCTTCGGAGACGTGACTGGCGGGGGGGCTGTCGCCTTCGGAGACGTGACTGGCGGGGGGCTGTCGCCCTCGGAGACGTGACTGGCGGGGGGCTGTCGCCTTCGGAGACGTGACTGGCGGGGGGCTGTCGCCTTCGGAGACGTGACTGGCGGAGGGCTGTCGCCTTCGGAGACGTGACTGGCGGGGGGCTGTCGCCTTCGGAGACGTGACTGGCGGGGGGCTGTCGCCTTCGGAGACGTGACTGGCGGGGGGCTGTCGCCTTCGGAGACGTGACTGTTGGGGGGGCTGTCGCCTTCGGAGACGTGACTGTTAGGGGGGCTGTCTTCTCCGGAGACGTGACTGGCGGGGGGCTGTCGCCGCCGGAGACGTGACTGGCGGGGGGCTGTTGCCGCCGGAGACGTGACTGGCGGGGGGCTGTCGCCGCGGGAGACGTGACTGGCGGGGGGCTGTCGCCGCGGGAGACGTGACTGGCGGGGGGCTGTCGCCGCGGGAGACGTGACTGGCGGGGGGCTGTCGCCGCGGGAGACGTGACTGGCGGGGGGCTGTCGTCGCGGGAGACGTGACTGGCGGGGGACTGTCGCCGTCGGAGACGTGACTGGTGGGTCTCAACACTTCCTCTGTGTTTTATGTTTGAAGGCGGCCCTGCTTCCTTGCAAAATCTTCTCCCACAAGCGGTCAGTGCGGTATCTCTTTTGTAGCTGACTACAATGAACTGTTTGAACCATTTGATGTGAGCTCCATACTCCGAATCCCATGCATTGGGGAACCACTTGGCCTAACATTACTGCGTATTTATTGAGGAAAACACATACGGGTTTTATTTGTATTTAATAACTCTGCACCTGACAGCTTAGGTCTGTCTTGCTGTTCCATATTCATTTCCACACATGCGGGGACGGAGGAAACAATCATCTCTGACAGCAGCTTCGGATTACTGATGTTGCTTTTTTTTTTTTGTTTTTTTTGTTTTTTATTTATTCCTCTTTAATATTTTATCCCTGTGCCGACAAATATCTTGTTGTGCTTTGTTGAATGCAAGGCGAAACATTACCTCGGGGTCTCCCTTGTGCTCTGTTTATGCTGGATGTGATCCTCCAGGCTAAGAGTAGATTAAAGATGTCATACTTTTGTGTGTATATATGAGGAGCGCTCCCCAGATACCACCACGGGGCTTTTCCTTGTACTATGCCATACATTTCATTATCTGCTCCATGCCGATCTGTGCGCAGCGTTCCATTCCACCTCCTTCCTTCCTCGTTACTCTGCCAAGCAAAGTACTCCATGTTGGATCATCGGAGAAATGGAAACCAGGAATATGCATGGCAATGGCTCGTTTTCTACTATGCCCCACGCACCCAAATAAATACAATGTGAAATAAAAGTTATTTTTCAAAGTCGTGTTGATTTGAAGGAAAATCTGTTTGTATAAAAGGGAAAAAAAATCCTTTGGGCACTGAACACCTTATTGGGGAGTTTAGCTTGGAGCCAATCACCAATAGTCATCAATAAGAATTAGAATCTCCAATTTTGAGTTGTTACAATAGCGCAGCCTGGCCTTCCGGGGATGCTTAACCACTTCAGCCCCGGAAGAATTTACCCCCCTTCCTGACCACAGCACTTTTTGCGATTCGGCACTGCGTCGCTTTAACTGACAATTGCGCGGTCGTGCGATGTGGCTCCCAAACAAAATTGACGTGTTTTTTTTTTTTTCCCCCACAAATAGAGCTTTCTTTTGGTGGTATTTGATGCGGTTTTTATTTTTTGCGCTATAAACAAAAAAAAAATAGCGACAATTTTGAAAAAAACGCATTATTTTTACTTTTTGCTATAATAAATATCACCAAAAATATATATATAAAAAAAAAAAAACATTTTTTATTTCCGGTTTACGCTGATACATATTCTTCTACATATTTTTGGTTAAAAAAAAAATCGCAATAAGCATTTATTGATTGGTTTGCACAAAAGTTATATAGTGTCTACAAAATAGGGGATAGTTTTATAGCTTTTTTTTGGCATTTTTATCGGCGATCTGCGATTTTTATCATGACTGCGACATTATGGCGGACACATCGGACAATTTTGACACTTTTTTGGGACCATTTATACAGCGATCAGTGCTATAAAATTGCATTGATTACTGTAAAAATGTCACTGGCCGTGAAGGGGTTAACCACTAGGTGGCGCTGTAGGGGTTAAGTGTGTCCTAGGGAGTGATTCTAACTGTGATCAGTGACAGTGTCATTAGGCAGAACGGGGAGATTCTTGTTTACATTAGCGTCTCCCCGTTCTTCCTCACCGTGACACGATCGCGGGTATGTCCGCGGACATCGAGTCCGCGGGAACCGCGGTCACGGAGCTCCCGGCGGGCGCGTTCGCCCGCGAGCCGCCTCGTAAAGGGCAACATACAGGTACCTTAGTCTGCCTGTACGCGCCCTTCTGCCGCAGTATATCTGCGCGAGGCTGTCGGGAAGCTAAATACTAGTGATACTAAACATACACACTATGTAATTTATATTGGGGTTGATTTACTAGAGGCAAATAGACGGTACACTTTGCAAAGTTGCTCCAGAGCTTAGTAAATGAGCAAAATCCCATCATCCAATCATGTGCAAGAAAAACATTTTTTTTTTTCCTTGCATGTGATTGGGTATTCTTTGTAAAGTGAAGATTTTCTTCATTTACTAAGCTCTGGAGCAACTGCACTCTGCAAAGTGCACAGTCTGTTTGCCTTTAGTAAATCAACCTCGTAGTGTTACTGTGGACATCAAGGGGTTGATTTATTTACTAAAGGAAAATAGACTGTGTACTTTGTAAAGTGCAGTTGCCCTCTGCTAAAGCATTTGCTTCAGAGCTTAGTAAATGAGCAGAAGCTCTGCTGACTTCCATCATCCAATCACGTGCGAGCAAAAATGCATTTTTTTTTCCCCTTGCATGTGATTGGGTATTCTTTGCAAAGTGAAGATTTTCCTAATTTACTAAGCTCTGGAGCAACTTTGCTTTGCAAAGTGCACAGTCTATTTGCCTTTAGTAAATCAAACCCATTGTCTCATCTATTTCTGTATGTGGATGATGACGTTCTAATAAAAAAAAAAACTTTTTCCTAATCAATCTCCAGCTCTCTCCCAGCCTGTCTGCAGGGAAACATAAGCAGGAGGAGCTTCTAGTCCTTTGCTGCTGGTTACATGTTCAAAATAATACAAAAAAAAAAAAAAAAAACAGCCTTTGGATTACAGAATAAAAAGAAATATTTATCAATAAATTAAAAAAAAAACTGTTTTTTAAATTGTCATGCAAATATATATTTTAAATCAATTTTTTATTATTTGTTGCCAATAAAATGGTATGGGCGGAGTTCTGCCAGTCACAGGCACTGTCACGCCCCTCCAGCCTGTGTCTTAGAATAAGAGGGAGGTGAAGCCTCCAACAATCTACATGTAATATCCTGCCCCCATTGTGTTTAGCTGGTTAGTGGGCATGGAGGAGGGAGGGAGTGGGCTGTACCATTATACGCTTAGATGTGGTGGGGAGACAATGCTTAGCATAGAAACGCACTGAAAACTGAGCATGTGCAGAGCTGCCAACACTGCTCTTCAAAATCCCGAGTTGAATTGGGGACATGGACAGAAGGGATAGAGAGAGAGCAGCAGGATCAACCAGGTTTTTTTTTTGTTTGTTTTTTGCAGAATACGTAAAACGTTTATCATAGTGACTGAGTGAATATGCACAGCATTTAATACACCATTTATTGATAGTTTTTTCATTAAGTGAGTTTAGTGACACTTTAATTTTTATTGTTTACTTGTAATCTCTCCCTTTCAGGACATGAGATTGAGTCAGTGCACCAATACGTATATCATCCTTTTTCAACCAGGTCTGTTTTTCTTTGGCTATCAATGTAAGGGGGGGAGGGGGGGCAATATCCTTATGTTTGGGGATCAGCCTTTCTCAAACTTTTATATACATACATAAATAATGCTAAAGATGACTATATCTACATCTCATGATACATTAGTGGGATGGTGAGTGGGAAGGATGCTCCTTACACTTGTGGCCATTGGGAAGAATTCCCCCCTTTACAGATCGCTAAAAAGAGCAATGGTGTCAGTGGGAACTTCTCTGAGAGGCGGAAATTGTTCAAGGAGCCCCTAGAAAACCTCTGGAGGATCTCCTTAGGTTCCATGGAACCCTGGTTGAGAAACCCTGATGAGGATAGTATCCTTGTCAGTGTATTTCTATTTTGCCTCATTTTTGGTATTATTGTATGTAGAACCGTGTTTGGCTTCAAGTACTGTTTTATGCATTGACATATCTCCTTTATACCTCTGTCTATCCAGCCAGTATGGTCACCTGCTGAAGAAAGTGCCCCCCCCCTAACAGACAGCTCAACTCTCCAATAAGACCGAGCAGTTTAATCCAATGGAATTTTACTTGTTAAAATGCAGTACATGGACGTCATATCAAATTGTTAGGCCCGTTCACACCTGAGCAATCCAGAATTGGGGGGCAGAAATGCACAAATCTGCAAGCATTTCCAGATTGTGCTAAAAACGCATGTTTATTTTTAATGGGACCCCAAATGTGCTAAAAAAAAACTGGTATCTTGTCACACAACAAAACACCTGAAAAGGACAAAAACACACCAAAGTTGGCTCCAGAGAAGGGTGCAGAAGCTACTTTGGCACATTTTTGGAGTGAAGGGCAGCCCATTCAAGTGAACGGTGTAGTTCCAAAAACGCTCAAAAAAGTGGCACTCCCGCGTCGCTCAGATGTGAACGAGGACGGAAGGGACAATGATCTTATGATTGTCACACACCTGTCTACTATAAAGGCTGTAAACGATGAACTGGGAACATGAGGAAGACAGAACCAACCAATACTAAATAGGCAAACTAGGTTGTACCACTTCAGAAATACAAAATTGTAGTTACACTGAATGTCCGTACAAAGGTCTTCGTATGGGTAGGTCATTGCGTAATGGAGTCCAATGCAAAGCAATGGATACACGATAAGTGTTCCAGAACAGAGAGGTGCTGATAAATGATTTACCTTTGAGTGTCCAATACTCTGATCATTCCTTGACCTTTTTTTTTCATTATATATAAATAAAAACCTTTCTACAACTCCCTGATCATAGTAAGATCCCATGGGCTGGATATATAACTTTACCAGGGGTTCCCTATGACCTGAAAACTATTTCAAGGGTTCCTCTGGAATAGAAAAAAAAAAGATTGAGTACTCTTTGGCCCACCTGTATTATTGGGGAAAAAAATTCATTGGCTGGACTGGGCCCTCTAGTTTGATGAACATTGTTCTTTTGAGATAAAGCTGGTTAAAGGAGTGTCTATTACAGGTCTTTGAAATACACCCTAGAGAACAATGACCCTATTGAAGAGGTCCTCCCTAAAGCTGGGGCTGGCATACACCTTTTAAGTGTCCAGGAAGGTTCCCATTGCTCCCTCCCATGTTTTTGGACTAATTTCTTGCAGTGAAGGAAGCATCAGACGTATGGTTCTGATGGTTCCTCCTATAAAGATTACTCTCTTATCAAGATCACTGGCTGCACCATTGCCCCTGCGGCAAGTACTGCAGCTATCAGACGCAGTATGGGTGGCTGGCCTGCAATGTTGCACTGGATCCTACTTGGGTGCTCACTTTGGCACGTAGTGCATCACTTTGAGTTAGCCAAAGGATTCCAGTTTCAGGGCCGTGGTCTGCCAGCAGGAGAGTCCTGTTCTTAAAGGGGTATGCCCATTGTTGAGGGTGAAGCTCGGAGGGGGTCTGCCACCACCACCCTTTTAATCCTCCTTACATGCAAGACATCTGTAACAAGAGCCATTGTAACTGAAATTAGTAGGTTTATTCTTGCATTGTCATAGGTAACATTCGTGCAAGACGTTCCCTTTTTCTGCCACAAGATGGAGCTTTGTGTACTCGGATTCAAGTCCAGTTAGAGCACTGCTCTATGGGAAATGTAGTCCCAGCCAGAAGGCGCTCCATTATCAATACAAAAACAGGAAACTATAAAATCCAGTGTGCCTGAATGCAGAGGGTAGGCATTTAAACTAAAAAGCCCAGGAAAGCGCTGGGCAGTGGACAGAGAGATGCCAGTGTGTGCAGAAGGGAAAGGTCCTGTCTGGGAGAGAGATAGAAAAGAAGGAACAGTGAAAGAGTGTTATATCAGAGACAGTGCCCATCAGTTCCGGAGAACTGGGAAAGCTGCTGTAACCTGTCAAGTCCAGTCTGAGTCAGTGCCTCTGTCCACTGGAGCTGGGAATTGTCTTGAGGCCTACTATTGGAGACCCAGATCTGCTGTTCTGTGTTGCCAGTATCAAGCCTAGCTAAAGTTCGCAGCTGTATCGCGGAGCTAATGCTTCCCTGATCATACAGGAGTTCACCTGAAGTTGTTATCTTAAAGCGACTCCCACTTCTTGATCAAAGGAGACCAACTTCTACAAATACTGTAAAGTCAGGGAGAGGAATATTACTTATCTGTGACATATTAACTGACCTTATAAATCAATTGGAATGCAATATTGCCTTATCTGTCTTAAAGGCACCACCTATTGCCCATTAACAACCATCAACAGTCCTACTCAAAACTGTACACTTAAACATTTGAGAAATTCCTAATACTATACCCCTGAGAATTAACCTTTGACTGAACACTCCTCCATTCAGGGTTCCTATGAAATTAGTGCCCTGCAAACTGATTTCTTGTTGCAGAAACATTCCCTCTGGCGCACCAACAGCTTCAAGGGCCCCAATGTAGCCGGCAGAAGACTTACTTGAAGCAATGTTTCTCAACTCCAGTGGTAAAACTAAGGGTCATTTTGTTGTCCCTTCAACACTGGACCTCAATTACGAGGGCAGCCACTGCTAATCCAGTTGGAGAATGCCATGGCCTACATCAACTATTAAGAGGGCAACAAGGTCAAACCAAAAGGAAAAGGATTTGATCCTCTCTTGGGTAAACTGCATGCTCTGGCCCTGTCTGCCGTCAACATCCCAGGCATGGAAAATTGACAGGCAGACTTTCTCAGTCAGCACCTGGATATGGGAGGAATGGGCTCTCCATCTGAAGGTGTTCTAAACCCTTTGCCACAAAGAGGGGGGCATTGGACATGGATTCTGGCACCCAGATTCAACCACAAATTGAACAGGTTTATCGCCAGGTCCGGGGGCCCAACGGCCTTTGCAGTGGACGCATGATGGTGTGGGATCAGTGCACTTTATTCTCTGCTTGTCCAGATCCTTCCTCATCTGCTCTGCAGGATCGAGATGGAAGACAATCCAGTGATTCTCATCACACTGAATTGGCCCAGGGGAACGTGGTACTTGGACTTCTGGCAAACTCTGTGGACCCTCACAAACTGTCCATCTACTGTGCCAAGGACCAGTACACCATCCTGCTTCTCGGTTGCTGGCTTGACGGAATGGATGCTGAATCTCAGGTCCTAGGAGAAAGGGGCCCGTCAGATTTGTTCATCCCTTCCCTCTTGAAGCCTGGGAAGTTAACTTTCCAGAAAGTCTACCATCACAACCTGAAAGGTCTATTTTGATGCAAGACAGTGAAATTTTATCCTAGAAACTATTGCATAGAAAGCATTCTGTCCTTCCTCTATATAACCTGGATCAGCATCTGGCTTTGAGTACTCTCAGTGAGCAAACTCAGCCTTGATCATTCTATTTCAAAGACTGCTGGCCTCTCAAGCTGGGTGTCACACACATCTCTCCCCCATACCCTCACCTGTATCTCAGTGCGACTTTACCATAGGGAAGAAAATTTGCACATACTGATCTACTACATTTTGTTTTTTTTTCCCCTGGCATACGCTTTAAAGAAGTTACTAATGTAGTAATCACAAGTGGCCTCCGGATGGCACCAAATGACAGGAATTTTAGGCACCGAAGAAGTAGCTCTCTATATGTTACGAATAATTATCACCTTCTTCTGGGCTCTGTGTGTGTGATATAATGAGCTGCTTGTAAGATAGATGTCCATGCTCTGCTCGCCCTATGAAAAGAGATGATTTTTGTACGCACTAACTTCTCTTGCATTGTAAATGAGGACATACTCGGGAACTTCTATTGCTTAATGGAAGCCTGCACCTTCTTCCCATAGTGAGCATTACTCTTGCTACTGGAAGTTTAGCCAATGGTTGCCTCCAACACTGGGCAGGAGACTCGCCTGGTTCAGGTAGCAGCTGATGTGACAGGTTCCCTTTAATATAGAATGGACAAATTTGTTTATCACTTGCAAGTGCTGATTTTTTTGAATTGTGAACATATGAGAAACAAACATTCTGATGGCTGGAGACTGGTATAAGGAATACAGAGACAAACCAGCCCCATGTCTGGTTTGGTAGATTTAGAGCTGAACTCCAGGCAAACAAGGGTTGCCACCTTTTTTTTAAGCCAAACCTGAACACTTTAGCGGCCTGGGCCACCTTTGGGTGCCCCAAGGAGAGTAGTAATGCGGTTTACATAGCGTACCGCAGCGAACAGTGGGTGTAGCCAAATTGCTCTTGCTGACATCATCTCCCTGCACCCCCAGTGATGCCGAACCTGCCCCCAGAAAGCCGCCCACAGCTCCCAGATGGCAACAGATTTGTGTGTGACTATCTTGGTTTTTTGGGGAGCCACAGCCGGGTCTGAATAATTTGTCCGGGTTTCAGTCTGCCTGAAACCCAGACACAAAATTCAAAACCTGGACTGTCCGGGTGAATCCTGAACAGGTGATAACCCTAAGGCAAATGCCTACATCCTCTGATGAAATAGATGCTGAGCCTCCTCCCTGCCTTCAAACTTGCTTTTCTCCCGGCTAAGGCTTAGCTCTTATTGCTGCCATTTTAAAGCTTCTGCCTCAGGGGGTCGTTACCTCTGTACCAAAAAAGGAAAATTTTCAGGGCTTCTACTCAAACTTCCTCATGGTTTCCAAAGCAAATGAAGGAGTCTGGCCCATTATGGATCTAGACTCGCAACTTTTTTCTAGTTCAGAAACTGTAAGGAAACTTTGTCGTTGCTTTCCTATCGGGACATTTTCTAGCTTCAGTAGAGGCTATTGGCTCTTTGCGGTGGATGATCGGCAATTACCAATTTGTCACCCTCCCTTTGGCCTGTCCATGGCCCCCAGGGGTTTTCACTAAGGAGCTTGCATGGTCTTAGCTCTGCTCCATGCTAAGGGGGTTCAGGTTGTGGGATTCCTAGATGATCTCCTGCTGAAAGATCAGTTCCACCAGTCCCTATCAGCCAGTGTCCAGCAGATTCAGTAGAGCAGGGTTTACTAAACGGCGCACGGAAGTCCGGACCTGGACCAAGCAACAGTCCTGTCCGGACCACGGCCGTGCCACTTATCAGCCCGGGTGTTCTCTCTCACTCTCTCTGGGCCCCTGCCCGGCCGCTGCCATCATCCTCACAGCAGGCGGAGTGCGAGATGCTTCATATCTGTACAGAGGGTGGGATTCAAACACCCACTTGTTAATGTTATGATTTGTGCAGCTCCCACCCTCTGTCCCAAGATGCAGAACATGCTGCCCACTGTGAGGACGATAGCGGCGGCCGGGCGGAAGACCAGATCGAGAACATTCATCTGTGCCTCTGCCCTGGTAGGACTGTGCAGGGGAGGCTGAATGAGGAGAGGGGGACTAGGAGGAGAGGGGGGCTATGATTGTAAGGGGTACTGTGATGTGTAAAGGGGCATTATGATGGGGGGGGGGACTGAGGACACTGTTGGACTGCTTTAAAGTGGGGCCTGTAATGTAAAGGGGGACTGTGGACACTAATGAGAAGGGAGAGCCGTGATATTAAGGGGGGGGTTGTGATGTGAAGGAAGGGTTGAGGACAGTAATGTACGGGGGGGACTGTAATGTGTTTATAGTGCAAACATGAGATTTAGAGCTCTAGCAGAAGACTATTTTAAAAACTTGACCCCCATGAATTTTAATTCAAGACCCCTGCTGTAGCACTTTGGTTAGATCTGCAACCTGCGCACGCCATCGCTGGAACATCTCACCAATTAGAGGACTTGGGACTGATGTTGGATACAGGACTGTCCAGACTAACCCAGAAAAGCCATCTGTCCCTCCGCCCCCATGTCTGGGTCCTCAGGACCAAGAGAAGATCCTCTCTTCATGCCTGAATGAGGGTTTTGGATTTAATGGTTGCCTCCTTCGAGGCTGGACTATATATCCTTAGACCGCCTCATTTGTTTGACCTACCAAGCAGGCCTAGCGGGATGTTATCTCGGAACAAGGGAATTTATTGTCAGAGAAAGCCTGTCTTCCCATCAGCACCCTATAGTTAAGAGTGATTCGGTTGTCCCTTAAGAGCTGGACCCCTCAATTGTGGGGGCACCTGATGACAATCCCTGGACAATGCCACAGCCATGCCATGCATCAACCATCAAGGGGGCACCAACAGTCAAACTGTACTAAAGGAAGGGGATTTGTGTCTCTCTTTCTCAGTCGCCGGGGTCTGGATTGGGTGGTAATGGGCCCATCTGGAGGTGTTTCATGCCCTTTGCCACAAATGGCAGACATGGATCTTGTCTGCCTCCAGATTCAACAAACTGGACAAATGTGTCACTAGGTTCAGGGACCCTCGAGACTCTACGGAGGATGTTTCGATGATGCCATGGAATTCTCTGCTCTCTATTCTCTGCCCTTCTGTCTGTTAGGCTCCTCCTTCACCCGTTCTGCAGGATCGAGATGGAAGGCATTCCAGTGATTCGCATCACACCTGGAAGGCCTATTTTGCTTGGTGCCAGACAAGGAAATGTTATCCTGGAAAGTACTCCATTGGACGCATTCTTTTTATCCTCTAACTCAGTGGTTCTCAACTCCTGTCCTCAGGACCCACTAACAGGCCAGGTTTGCAAGGTAACTGAAATACATCACAGGTGATAGAATTTGCTGCTCAGTGATTGTAGTATTCTAGTCTACATCTCCCCAAGGGTATACCTAAAATTTGGCCTGTTGGTGGGTCCTGAGGTCAAGAGTTGAGAACCACTGCTGCTTGGAGTACTCTCAAAGGGCAAATCTCGGCCTTGGCCATTCTATTTCAGAGACTGTTGGCCTCTCTTTCCTTTGTGATGGGTGTCGCACATCTCTCCCCATGTACGCTCTCCTGTGTACCAATGTGAAGAAAATTGTGTTGTGTTGTGTTGTTGCCCTGGCATATGCTTTTAACAAGCTATTAATTGTAGTGATCAAAAGTGGCCTCCAGATGGCACCAAATGACAGGAATTGGAGACACCGAAGAAGTAGCTCTCTCTATATGTTATAGATCTCCTTCTCGCCTCTTAGAGGATTCTCCTGGTGTCTGTTCTAATGAGAGCCGCTTGTAAGATAAATGTCCATGTTCCGCTCACTCTTTGAATAGTTTACATAAATATGATGCTGCGTCACTTTAGATTGAAGCAGTGCAGTTATTTAATGTACAGTAAAACCTTGGTTTGAGAGTAACTTGGATTGAGAGCGTTTTGTTAGACAAACTAAATTTTTAAATACATTTGATATACAGGCGATGTCTTGATCTACAAGTAGCATCATGTCATAACTATACAAAAGAGAAGAGAGGCGCCTCTAAGTGTAGCAATATGGTTATATTTAACCACTACACATCCGCGCTATGGCCGAATGACGGCCACAGCGCGGAGCTGAATTCCCGGGAGGCCGTCATATGACGGCCTCCCCTGTGCATGCGCCCTGCAGGGCGCGCGCCGAGCGCGCTGTGATCACCGAGTCACTGAGACTCATCTGATCACCGATCCGAGTAAGGGGCTGGTCCCGGCCCCTTACCATGTGATCAGCTGTCAGCCAATGGCAGCTAATCACATGATGTAAACAAAAGATCGGTGATCGTTTTTTTTCTACTCACACCGATCACCGGCTCGGATGTAAGGGACATCGGTCCACAAGTGGAAGAGGCACATCTGCCTCATCAGTGCCACCAAATAGTGCCACCTAACAGTGCCCACAGTGCCAACTAACAGTGCCCACAGTGCCACCTATCAATGCCCACCTGTAGTGCCAATCAGTGCCACCTGGCAGTGCTGCCCATCACTGCCACCCATCAGTGCCGCCTATCAGTGCCCATCACTGCCGCCTCATCAGCGTACATCAATGAAGGAGAAAAATGACCCGTTTTAAATTTTTATAACAAAATATAAAAAAATAACATTATTTTTTTTAATTCAGTTTTTTACATTTTTTTTAACGAAAAGTAAAAACTGCAGAGGTGATCAAATACCACCAAAATAAAGCTCTATTTTTGGTTAAAAAAAAATGATAAAAATTTCATTTGGGTACAGTATTGTATGACCGCGCAATTGTCATTCAAAGTGCGTCAGCCCCTGTAAGCAAGTGGTTAATGAAGGTACAACATTTAGCAACTCACATGGTTGATGATTAAAATAGGCACATCTAAGTATGCAGGCATCCGGGGTAAAGCTGTTCACATAGATCAGGGGAAGGCAACCTTTTGAGCACAGTGTGCCGAAAAATGTTTTCAAAGAAATTGAGCGTGCCGATTTTATAACAAAAAAATGTCAACTTCACACTCTCAATCACAAACAAGATTTTTTAATAAAGTAAATGCTGTAAACTACTTTAATAGTGAGAAATTAACATCCTGCACTCTTACCTCAGATCAGCCCCAATTCATGGACCTTCACACCTCAGATCACTGTCCCCTCTACAAATCTGTTTCACCACCATTGTACCCCCTGCACATCTGCTCCACTATTGTACCCCCCTGTTCATCTGCCCCACTACTGTACCCCCCTGCTCATCTGCCCCACTACTGTACCCCCCTGCACATCTGCCCCACTACTGTACCCCCCTGCTCATCTGCCCCACTACTGTACCCCCCTGCACATCTGCCCCACTACTGTACCCCCCTGCACATCTGCCCCACTACTGTACCCCCCCTGCACATCTGCCCCACTACTGTACCCCCCTGCACATCTGCCCCACCACTGTAACCCCCCTGCTCATCTGCCCCATCACTATAACCCCCTGCTCATCTGCCCCACTACTGTACCCCCCAGCTCATCTGCCCCACTACTGTACCCCCCTGCTCATCTGCCCCAACACTATAACCCCCTGCTCATCTGCCCCGCTACTGTACCCCCTGCTCATCTGCCCCACCACTGTAACCCCCTGCTCATCTGCCCCATCACTATAACCCCCTGCTCATCTGCCCCGCTACTGTACCCCCCCCCCCCCCCCGCACATCTCGCCCACCACTGTACCACCTGCTCATCTGCCCCATCACTATAACCCCTTGAACCTCTACCCCACCACCGTACCCCCCTGCTCATCTGCCCCACCACTGTAAGCCCATTTCTCATCTGCCCCACCACTGTACCCCCTGCACATCTGTCCCACCTCTGTTCCCCCTGCACTTCTGCCCCACCACTGTAACCTCCTGCTCATGTGTTCCACTAATGTACCTCCTTTCTCCTCTGCCTCAACACTGAACCCCCCCCCCCGCTCATCTTTCCCACCACTGTAACCCCTTCTCATCTGGCCCAACACTGAACTCCCCCCCCCCCCCCCCCCCCGCTCATCTGCTCCACCGCTGTCCCCATTCTCATCTATGATATGCAGTAGTGGTGAAAGGAAGCAGAGATGAGACACATCTACCTGTTCTGGCACACTCATTCTGCTGATCCACCTCTCATACCCAGCCCACGTGCTTGTATGTGATGTGTGGGATGTATGCGATGTGTGTGATGTATGCGATATATGGTATGTCACATACAAGCAGCTGGAATGGATGCACAATGATGAGCTCAGGTCAGGGGTATTTTCTGAAAGCAGTGGGCCTGTGTGCAGGATCATAAGTTGGGCCCCCACAGCTAAGAAAAAGTGGTTGGATGTGATATTCATTGCACTGAATACTGGCTGTGGCTTAAAAGTACACAGAGTGCCGGGGGTCAGTAGTAAGTGACACAAAGGTTCAGGAATAATTTCAGCAAAGTTCCCAGGAGCTCAACACTAATGCCCCGTACACACGGTCGGACATTGATCGGACATTCCGACAACAAAATCCATGTTTTTTTTCCGACGGATGTTGGCTCAAACTTGTCTTGCATACACACGGTCACACAAAGTTGTCGGAAAATCAGATCGTTCTGAACGCGGTGATGTAAAACACGTATGTCGGGACTATAAACGGGGAAGTAGCCAATAGCTTTCATCTCTTTATTTATTCTGAGCATGCGTGGCACTATGTGCGTCGGATTTGTGTACACACGATCGGAATTTCCGACAACGGATTTTGTTATCGGAAAATTTTATAGCAAGCTCTCAAACTTTGTGTGTCAGAAATTCCGACGGAAAAAGTCAGATGGAGCCCACACACGGTCGGAATTTCCGACAACACGCTCCGATCGCACTTTTTCCGTCGGAAAATCTGACCGTGTGTACGGGGCATAATTCCACAAGCTGTCACCTGATTGGTTTTCTCAATCACAGTGAAATCTCTTCTTACTGAGATTGGTCGTGGCAACCAAGCGAGTCATCTTCCTCCAGATGGTGGGCGGGGCTAGCAGGACTGTGATTGATTGGCTTTAGCAGTGGCCAATGACAGTCCTCCTCCTCCTGGAAACAGAGACCGCCCTCCCCAGCAGAACTGCACCCAATCTCTTCCCCATCACAAAAGCTGACAATTGCAGATACAGCAAAGTTAGAGAACCAAACAACGTTTCCCATCTTTTACAATGTGTGGGGGGCGAAGTGGGGAATTCTGAAATTGGAATGTATTATTGTCTCACTGACACTTCCCTGCGCTGCTCTGCTGATGGGGAGAGAGTCAAGTGCCGACAAAAGAGGCTTCCTGTGCCGCGTGTTGTCTACCCCTGACATAGACCTTCCTCCTCACCACCATCAACATCATCTCTTCCACGCTGCGTGCCTCGCTTTCAGATCGCTCTACTGCAGGGTAGTCTTCCCGGTCACGATTGCAGACTGATAACGGTGAGAGCCGGTGGTGCGGGGGGATGGTCTATGTGGACAGCTTTACCCTGGATGCCTGGATACTTAGATGTGCCTCTTTTAATCAGACATGTGAGTTGCTAAATGTTGTACCTTCATTAAATGTAACACTTAGACACTACACTTCGAGGCGCCTCTCTTCTCTTTTATACTCTGGAGCTCCTGCTGGATTTTGCTTCTAGTCCCCTTGTGGAGGCTTCCATTTGTGGATAGACATTTTATGGCTACACAACCTATCACATTGCTATAATCTTTATGTATGGACTATAAACTGAAGGACCTATGAATAAATGGCTGTGGAACGAATCATCTGAGTTTCCATTATTTCTTATGGGGAATTTCGCTTTGATATACAAGTGCTTTGGATTACAAGCATGTTTCCGGAACGAATTATGTTCGCAATCCAAGGTTTTACAATACTGACTTAACCTGGAGACATTATAAGTGAAGACATTCACAGGACCTTCTATTGTTTGAAGGGAGCCTCCACTTTTCCCACAGTGAGCACATTGGGCCTCATGCACAAAGGATGTTATAAAAAAGCCAGTAGCTGTAGCTGTAGAATGAGTTTTTCAGTAGTGTTCTTTAGCTTTTTTTGAACAGAATTGTACTCCCACAACAGTTTATGGCTCAAAAACGCTGATAAAAGCCAAATAGCCAAGTTTTTTTGTGTTTTTAAGCTTTTTTTAGAGTTAGATCGTTTTTACAGCTGAAAAACTCCTCTCAGCAATGCACAGCTTTACAGTTTACAGAACAACAGCTCAGGGTTTAGGATAGCAGCCAGGCATTCTATGAAGGGAAGGACAGATCTGGCCAGACGGGTTCACCATGCATTTTCAGAGGTCCAGGGGTGGGGATCTCACTCAGCTCCTCCTACAGGCGCTCCCTCCCGAGCATACAGGCTGCATAGGGCGGGGTCAGAGTGTCAGTGGAGCTCCCGTCCCCTCTCTGCTGGCTGGGGAATACAGAGGTCCGAGGGTGGGGCTCTCCCTCAGCTCCTCCTACAGCCGCTCCCTCCCGAGCATACAGCCTTATGGGGCGGGGTCAGAGTGTCAGTGGAGCTCCCGGCCCCGTCCCCTCTCTGCTGGCTGGGGAATACAGAGGTCCGAGGGTGGGGCTCTCCCTCAGCTCTTCCTACAGCCACTCCCTCCTGAGCACACTGGCTGGATGGGGCGGGGTCAGAGTGTCAGTGGAGCTCCCGGTGTTCTGCCGAGAAAGTTCCCCTCGGCGGATAAGGACCCCCCTCTACTGCGCAGGCGCAGCGCTTGCGCAGTAGAAGCCGGCGGAAATAGCCAAAGCCAAATAGAATAGAAGTCAGCTGTACACGGCGCCTGTAAGAGGGCCCCTCGCGGGCTCGCTTTGCTCGCCACGCTTCGGGCACGGCCTCGTTGCGCTCGCCACTTTTTTATTCTCCCTCTAGGTCCACTTGGATGGTGGGGCTTGAACCTGTACCCAGGGCGCAAGCGCCGTGTACAGCTGATTGAAGTTTTTCAGCTTCGGCTATTTTCGGCGGCTCCTAGTCATTCGTACTGCGCAAGCGCTGTGCCTGCGCAGTACAGGGGGGGGTCCTTATCCGCCGGGGGAACATTCTCGGCAAGACACCGGCCCCGTCCCCTCTCTGCTGGCTGGGGAATACAGAGGTCCGAGGGTGGGGCTCTCCCTCAGCTCCTCCTACAGCCGCTGCCTCCCGAGCATACAGCCTGTATGGGGCGGGGTCAGAGTGTCAGTGGAGCTCCCGGCCCTGCCCCCTCTCTGCTGGCTGGGGAATACAGAGGTCCGAGGGTGGGGCTCTCCCTCAGCTCCTCCTACAGCCACTCCCTCCCGAGCATGCAGCCTGTGTGGGGGTGGGGTCAGAGTATCAGTGGAGCTCCCGGCCCCGTCCCCTCCCTGCTTGCTGGGGAATACAGAGGTCCGAGGGTGGGGCTCTCACTCAGCTCCTCCTACAGCCGCTCCCTCGCGAGCATGCAGCCTGTGTGGGGGTGGGGTCAGAGTGTCAGTGGAGCTCCCGGCCCCACCTCGTCTTTTCTGGCTGGGGAATACGGCACTGCTTCCCATGTCCCCGGAGCGCTCTGCAGTGCCATCAGCAATTTACGGAAAGCACAGGCTCAAGGGGCAGCTGCTTTGGGCCTCACAACAAAGACTGTGCCTGGGGCAGTTGCCCCCTTTGCCCCGCGTTAAAGATGGCCCTGCTTACTTATCGCAAACTTACAGTGGATACAGTGTCAATATGGGGCAGATGGACACAAGTTGTAGGAGAGGTTCAGGTCACTGACCAGTATTATGCAATAGAAAATGATTTATCTGTGTTCAAAGCCAAATAGCTTCTATATACATATAGACATAAAAGCGGTGTGACTCGTGTTAACACACAAAATTCTGGATGAACCCTCTGCACACTGATATACATTCTTTCTAGCAAACTTTGCAATAAAAAAAAAAAGAGGGATTTTTAGTTCACATACATTGCAATGAATGTATAAGCCGGCCAACTGTGTCAAAGTAATCCCTCTCTGGCCAGTCCCTACTCTACTCTGCAAATCACTAAATACTTACTGTGACCACAAAGGGCCCAAATGCCAAGGCCAAACACCCAGCGGGGACTGTAGAGGGTGAGTTCCGGGGGACTGTAGAGGGTGAGTTCCGGGGGACTGTAGAGGGTGAGTTCCGGGGGACTGTAGAGGGTGAGTTCCAGGGGACGGCAGAGGGGGAGTTCCAGGGGACTGCAGAGGGGGAGTTCCGGGGGACGGCAGAGGGGGAGTTCCGGGGGACTGCAGAGGGGGAGTTCCAGGGGACTGCAGAGGGGGAGTTCCAGGGGACTGCAGAGGGGGAGTTCCAGGGGACGGTAGAGGGTGATGTCCAGGGGACGGTAGAGGGTGAGTTCCAGTGGACGGTAGAGGGGGAGTTCCAGTGGACGGTAGAGGGGGAGTTCCAGTGGACGGTAGAGGGGGAGTTCCAGTGGACGGTAGAGGGGGAGTTCCAGTGGACGGTAGAGGGGGAGTTCCAGGGGACGGTAGAGGGGGAGTTCCAGGGGACGGTAGAGGGTGAGTTCCAGGGGACGGTAGAGGGTGAGTTCCAGGGGACGGTAGAGGGGGAGTTCCAGGGGACTGCAGAGGGTGAGTTCCGGGGGACGGCAGAGGGGGAGCTCCGGGGGACGGCAGAGGGGGAGCTCCGGGGGACGGCAGAGGGGGAGCTCCGGGGGACGGCAGAGGGGGAGCTCCAGGGGACGGCAGAGGGTGAGCTCCAGGGGACGGCAGAGGGTGAGCTCCAGGGGACGGCAGAGGGGGAGCTCCAGGGGACGGCAGAGGGGGAGCTCCAGGGGACGGCAGAGGGTGAGTTCCAGGGGACGGCGGGAGGCGAGTTCCAGGGGACGGCAGAGGGTGAGTTCCAGGGGACGGCGGGAGGCGAGTTCCAGGGGACGGCAGAGGGGGAGCTCCGGGGGACGGCAGAGGGGGAGCTCCAGGGGACGGCAGAGGGGGAGCTCCAGGGGACGGCAGAGGGCGAGCTCCAGGGGACGGCAGAGGGCGAGCTCCAGGGGACGGCAGAGGGGGAGCTCCAGGGGACGGTAGAGGGCGAGCTCCAGGGGACGGCAGAGGGCGAGTTCCGGGGGACGGCAGAGGGCGAGTTCCGGGGGACGGCAGAGGGCGAGTTCCGGGGGACGGCAGAGGGGGAGTTGCAGGGGACGGTGGCAAAATATGTAATATTGGAGACTTTGGGGGAAATGTCTAAAGTGGCAAAGAGCACATCTAATCTGGACGATGTATTATATAAATTGGCCCGTCATGAATATTCCCCTGTCAGTGTATTTCCAGCGCCATACCTCTCGTAAATTTTTTATTAAGCAACCAGGTTTGCGGCGCGATGGGTGCGATGGGGTACACACTGCTAAATCTGTCTGGAGAAGGATGTAGTACAGCATTGAAATGTCCTTCTAAAATTGCTGATCTCAGGAACTTTACCCATGCAAACTTTCAGGACGGCCACGTCAGATGAGATTGGTATATACACTACATTGCCAAAAGTATTGGGACGCCTGCCTTTACACGCACATGAACTTTAATGGCATCCCAGTCTTAGTCCGTAGGGTTCAATATTGAGTTGGCTCCGCCCTTTGCAGCTATAACAGCTTCAACTCTTCTGGGAAGGCTGTCCACAAGGTTTAGGAGTGTATCTATGGGAATGTTTGACCATTCTTCCAGAAGAGCATTTGTGAGGTCAGGCACTGATGTTGGACGAGAAGGCCTGGCTCGCAGTCTCCGCTCTAATTCATCCCTAAGGTGTTCTATTAGGTTGAGGTCAGGACTCTGTGCAGGCCAGTCAAGTTCCTCCACCCCAAACTCGCTCATCCATGTCTTTATGGACCTTGCTTTGTGCACTGGTGGGCAGTCATGTTGGAACAGGAAGGGGCCGTCCCCAAACTGTTCCCACAAAGTTGGGAGCATGAAATTGTCCAAAATGTCTTGGTATGCTGACACTTAAGAGTTCCCTTCACTGGAACTAAGGGGCCAAACCCAACCCCTGAAAAACAACCCCACACCATAATCCCCCCTCCACCAAATGATTTGTACCAGTGCACAAAGGAAGGTCCATAAAGACACGGATGAGCGAGTTTGGGGTGGAAGAACTTGACTGGCCTGCACAGAGTCCTGACCTCAGGAGGAGGAGGGAAACAGCTCAAGGCCTGCATCTGCACCTTATCCTGCCATATAAAAGCCTGGCAATGACCATCTCCTGATCCTCACAATTTTATAGAACACTGATCTGTATTTATTTCCCATCAACTACAAGACTTTCGAGCTAATCAATCTGAATTGTGTCAGTGGGTTATTTAAAGGTATACACAACATGTCTGAACCTAGAGTGTCAGGAGGGCTGAAAAAGTTCACAGACAAACATGAAAATCTAAGCAACTCCCAAGAGGGCCGTGCTACATAATAGTATACACAGAAAAATCCTGACATCATAAAAGCATAGGTTTATTATATTGCATTAAAAGATGGCATCTAAGTTAAAACCAACGATACAAAAAGGGGTAGAATATAGACAATAACAAGCGTGTAGAACCAACGCATTTTGCTACATTTGCTTCTTCAGGATTCACGCTTGAGGATGGCTCATTCTCCTCTGACCTCAACAAGGCATTTTCCTCCACACAACTGCCGCTCACTGGATATTTTCTCTTTTTCCCACCATTCTCTGTAAACCCCGAGAGATGGTTGTGTGTGAAAACCCCAGAAATACTCAGATCAGCCCGTCTGCCACCAACATATATGCCACGTTCAAAGTCACTTCAGTCCCCTTTCTTCCCCATTCTGAGGCTCGGTTTGAACCTCAGCAAGTCGTCTTCACCACGTCTAGATGCCAAAATGCATTGAGTTGCTGCCGTGTGATTGGCTGATTAGTCATTGTTTATACCAAGAAATGGGAAAGGTGTACCTAATAAAGTGGCCGGTGAGTGTATATCGGTCTAGAGCTCACCAATAAACAAAATAAGTAGGAAGGGCATGAACACATTCTTTTACCGAAAGGTTAAACAAATGTTCGATTTGAATTAAATTGGTGAAATGTGTGAAAGTGATAAGAATCTTGTGTACAAATATTCAAAAAGAGACCCCATGTAAACCTGTTCCTGCCATATGTATAAATGTCCACTAGGTGGCGTAAAAGTCCATTATTTGAATGTCCCCTTAGCCTGTGCAGTCACAATACTAGAGCACCACTTCCAAAGGGTAAAATCAATCTTATTGTTCAGCATAATCCCAGACACCTCCATAGCTCCCAACTGTCCCTGATTTCTAGGGACTGTCCCTGATTTAGAGCAATGTCCCTCTGTCCCTCTTTCCTGCTCATTTGTCCCTCATTTTTGGTCTGATCTATATAGATGTATATACAATACACTTTGTAACTATCAAAAAGTGTTTTCCAGCGCTAAACCTTCCATCTGATTTCTAAATTGCTGCATTTGTAAATTCCAGAAGCCAATATAAAGGTATAGTAGTGGTAAAAAAAAAAGCATTTATGGCTTCTTTTTTGTACAATTCTCCTTTAAGGGGGCGTGGCAAGGGGGTGTGTCCTATGCCTGCATACTTTTGCTGATAGGTGTCCCCCATTCCCATCTCAGAAAGTTGGGTTCTATCCAGACACTCCACCCAGGATGCAGCCCCTCTAATATGTTTCGTCCCCTACAGGGGCTTTAGCATAGAGCAGTAAAGGGGCCTGTGGGGGACTATATTGGGTCATCGGTGTGACAAGGCATTCCTGATCCTTTGTGTATGTGCGGCTGCAAGGTGAGGAATGCCTCAGGCACAGCTGATGATTGGGCTGGCATGTTCAGCTTTTTTCGATAGTGACAATGGAACAAATAGAGAGGGTGAATAATCTGCCTAGCAGGGACACAGGCAGCAGAAAAAAAGAAACTGACAGGGGTTCTAATCCCTCTTCACTCCTATTTATATTTTTCAAATAGGATGGTGTACCCACATGAGTAGCTGGCTTGCTGGGTGATAGAAAACTCCTCTTCATGTAGAACTAAAAGCAAAACTTTTTTTTTGCATTTTGGATAGAGTAAGGGAGGGTTATAACCCCTGTCAGTTTTTTTTTTTTGCCATCTGTGTGCCATTGGAGAGATTTCCCTTCACATCGTCTCTCATAGTCAAAACGAGGAAGAGGAAATCTCTCCAAAGTGAGGAAATCCCCGGTTGACACCAGAACGTGTCCCCATTGGAAGATTCCCCCTCTATTCCTGTTCTGGTGACAACCCAAAATGTGGGATTTTCTTTCACTTTGTGCAGAGCAGTCAAATTCCTCCACCCCAAACTTGCTCTTCCATGTCTTTATGGACCTTGCTTTGTGCACTGGTCCAAATCATTTCGTTGGGAGGGGGGGTTGTCCTTCAGGGGTTGGGCTTGGCCCCTTAGTTCCAGTGAAGGGAACTCTTAAGGCGTCGGCATACCAAGATATTTTGGACAATTTCATTCTCCCAACTTTGTGGGAACAGTTTGGGGACGGCCCCTTCCTGTTCCAACATGACTGCCCACCAGTACACAAAGCAAGGTCCATAAAGACATGGATGAGCGAGTTCGGGGTGGAGGAACTTGACTGGCCTGCACAGAGTCCTGACCTCAACCTGATAGAACACCTTTGGGGTTAATTAGAGCGGAGACTGCAAACCAGGCCTTCTCATCCAACATCAGTGCCTGACCTAACAAATGCTCTTCTGGAAGAATGGTCAAACATTCCCATAGACACACTCCTAAACCTTGTGGACGGACTTCCCAGAAGAGTTAAAGCTGTTATAGCTGCAAAGGGCGGAGCCAACTCAATATTGAACCCTACGGACTAAGAATGGGATGCCATTAGAGTTCATGTGTGTGTAAAGGCAGGCGTCCCAATACTTTTGGTAATATAGTGTACGTTGGGTAACGTTTGCAGCTCCTGGATATCCCGATAATGACAGGTGAGTAATATAATGATCTTATTTTACATTTCCTAACAGCTTCTGTCCCTCCCGTATGTTTAAAGGCGGCTATGGATAAAGCACCAACAGGTGCCCGTTCTGCCCGCAAATGCCAGTGAGCCGAACTGTCCTCCTGCTGTGTACAGAGGCAATCTGAGCAGCTCTGTACCTTCACATCGCTGTGATTGGTCACAGGGAGCCAATCACATGATGTAAACAGTGAAGTGTTTACATCTAAGAGCCCTCCCCTTCCTCTTACATTGGAGCAACAGGAGGAAACCAGAACTGAATGAATGGAGGAATCGCTCATTAGTTCCCGGGCACCAGATCACAGCAGCACATTCACATTTATTTTAACCCTTTCACCCCCCCCCCTCCCCCCCAATACCAGCATGTTTCTTCCAGTGGCGGGTGGTGAAGTTTTTGGATGGGGGGGGCTCCAGACCCATCGTTTTTGACCCCTCCTACTTCTCATAAACCACACCCCTTATAGAATCCACCCACTCCGTCCCCTGTATTCCACTTGCTTCCACCCATAGTGTCAGGAGTATACAGGACAGGATCCGCCCATGCCTCTTAAAGGGCCATTTTTTTGTTGCCATTTTTTCAAATGACACATTTTTATTTTATTTTATTTTTTTATTGCATTTAAGTCCAAATATGAGATGTGAGGTCTTTTTGACCCCCAGATCTCATATTTAAGAGGACCTGTCCTGCTTTTTTTTATTACAAGGGATGTTTACATTCCTTGTATTAGGAATAAAAGTGACCCATTTTTTTTTTAAATAGTTTTAAAATCAATAAAATAAAGTAAAATAAATAAGAAAATTTTTTTTTAAAGCGTCCCGTCCCGAAGAGCTCACGCGCAGAAGCGAACGCATACGTGAGTAGCGCCTGCATATGAAAACGGTGTTCAAACCACACATGTGAGGTATCGCCGCGATCGGTAGAGCGAGAGCAATAATTCTAGCCCTAGACCTCCTCTGTAACTCAAAACATGCAACCTGTAGAATTTTTTTTAACCGTCGCCTATGGAGATTTTTAAGGGTAAAAGTTCCATTCCACGAGCGGGCGCAATTTTGAAGCGTGACATGTTGGGTATCAATTTACTCGGCGTAACATTTTCTTTCACAATAAAAAAAAACAATTGGGCTAACTTTACTGTTGTCTTATTTTTTAATTCAAAAAAGTGAATTTTTTCCAAAAAAAAAAAAGTTCGCTTGTAAGACCGCTGCGCAAATACGGTGTGACAGAAAGTATTGCAACAACCGCCATTTTATTCTCTAGGGTGTTAGAAAAAAATGTATAATGTTTGGGGGTTCTAAGTAATCTTCTAGCAAAAAAAACTTGTTTTTAACTTGTAAACACCAAGTCTGAAAAACAGGCTCGGTCCTTAAGTGGTTAAATTACTGGGAAAATGTATGATGATTATTCAAGTGACTTAATTAGTGCTTCCAGTGTTCCTCTATAGATATTCAGTACAAAGGCGGTTCATTGAATATTAATTGACTGGATCACATTCAGCAGGTTTATAGAAAAAGTGCCTGAAAATGTACTTAATAAACAGAAAGGAGATTTGCAGCCTGGGAAAATCACCAAGAATCTCAAAAAGCAAATGCTCAATTGTTAATGCAGATTATTGCAGAAGTCTAGCTTAAAAAATATATATATTTATTTATATAAAAAATCCTGGGGTAGTGGTCGCTTTTTTTTTTTTTTTTTTTTTAGTCCCGACCTCCCCCAAGTGATTGAACTGAACCGAATATTCCTCATGCTGCATGGTGCGGCGAGATCTCATTCCTTACCTTCCAAGCAGCTCCGCTCGGGCCGAAGAACGGAGCTGCCAACGTCACTTCCGGTTTTCGTCTATTACATACGAAACCCGGAAGTAACCTCCAGATGTAAACAACAATTCTCTCGTCTGTAGTTTTTCTACGAGCGGAAGCTACTCAGCGCTTCGTATTGCACCACAAGGCGGGTTGAAAGCCCGCAAATGAAGCGCCACGTCTGCAATCTCGTGATTGCATTGACGTGGCGCTTCCCATAGTGCACTGTGTCCGGCGCCCGAACACAGTGCACTTAGTTAAAGGACTTATTTTTTTTTCTTAAAGGGGCAGTTTTACATTTTTTTTTTGTGACTACACAGGAGGGGGGGTGGCGCCCAGGCGCCCCCTTATGGACAGGCCACCACTGGTTTCTGCATTACCAAAAAATTGCTGCTAAAATGAGATCAGGGTGTCCACTTTACAAAAAAAAGGGGTTTTCCATACCCCCCTGGCATTTTCTATGCACCGTGCCATCAGGGGCCCGGCAGGAAAAAATGCAGAAGAGACAGCCAACCTCCTGAGGTTTAAAGGGAAGATGGAGGCGCGGGATCCGGCGTGCTGGGATGGAGGGAGGGCGTACATCAGACAACGCTGGATTCGCTGGGCGTGTTTTTTGACAACACAGTGAGCGAGGTAAGAGGGGACAGAAGAAAAAAAGGGGTTGGGGGGGTGAAGTTTCTCTTTTAATTGTCACCAAAAGAAAACTCTGTCAGTCTCAATAAAATGACATAAAATTTGGTATCACCACACTGAAAACTAAAAAAAAATGACCTAGTGATGGGGGGGGGGGGGGGTACTACAGCCTGGTACGCAAGTCGTTTTAAATAGAGTAGCATACTAGCCTGAAGGATATTTTATATGATTTATGGGGGGGGGGGGAATAAATATATAAAAGCATATGGATGATGATAATAATAATATAATAGGCTCAATAATCCTCATTGTCTTATTTTGGGGTGCAATGGATACATGCTGAGAGGGTGACTTCAATCCCTTATAAAATGATACCATTCTATGATCAATAAATAGATAATTTCTGCTTTTCTTTGCTATGGAACAGAAGTCAATATGCAAATAATAAGCTTCTGATTGATCTGGCAATTTTTTTTTTCTGCTTATATCAGGGGGAAGCGAGCTTTTGAGCACAGTGTGCGGAAAAATGTTTTCAAAGAAATTGACAGTGACGATTTTATAACAAAAAAATTATTTTTTATAAGTAAATGCTGTAAACTACTTTAGTGGTGAGAAATTAACATCCTGCATCCTCAGATCAGCCCCAATTCATGAACCTTCACAACTCAGATCACTGTCCCCCCCTGCTCATCTACCCCACCACTGTAACCCCCCTGCACGTCTACCCCACCACTGTACCCCCTACACATCTACCCCACCACTGTAACCCCCCTGCTCATCTGCCCCACTACTGTATTCCCCTGCTCATCTGTCCCACCACTGTAACCCCCTGTACATCTGCCCCACCAATGTCCCCCCTTTCTCATCTGCCCCACCACTGTAACCCCCTGCTTATGTGTTCCGCCAATGTACCTCCTTTCTCCTCGCCACATCTGCCCCACCACTGTACCCCCTTGCTCTTCTGTCCCACCACTGTAACCCCCCTCCTCATCTGCCCCATCAATGTACCCCTTTTCTCATCTGCCCCATCACTGTACCTGCCTGCACATCTGCTCCAGCGTCATACCCCCATGCTCTTCTGTCTCATCACTGAATCACCTTCTCATCTGTCCTAACACTGAACCCATCTGCTGCACCATGGTAACCTGCTTCCTCATCTGCCCCACCAACGTACCTCCATGCACATCTATCTCACCTCTGTACCCCCCTGCTCTTCTGCCCCACCTCTGTACCCCCCTGCTCTCCTGCCCCACCACTGTAACCCCCTGCTCATCTGCCCCACCAATACACCTCCTTTCACATATGCTCTACCCCCCTGCGTTTCTGCCCCAACACTGTACCCCCCTTGCTCATCTGCTCCACCGCTGTCCCCATTTCTCATCTATGATATGCAGAGTGGTGAAAGGAAGCAGAGATGAGACACATCTACCTGTCCTGGCACACTCATCCTGCTGATCCACCTCTGGCATCCAGCCCACATGCTTGTATGTGATGTATGGGATGTATTCAATGTATGGGAAGTATGTGATGTGTATGGGATGTATAGGATGTATATGACGTATGGGATGTATATGACATATGGGATGTATGGGATGTATATGACGTATGGGATGTATAGGATGTATATGACGTATGGGATGTATATGACGTATGGGATGTATGTGACGTATGGCATGTATGTGATGTCACATATAAGCATCTGGAATGGATGCGCAATGATGAGGTCAGGGGCATTTTCCGAAAGCAGTGGGCCTGTGTGCAGAATCATAAGTTGGGCCCCCGCAGCTGAGAAAAAGTGGTTGGGTGTGATATTCATTTCATACTGGCTGTGGCTTAAAGGGACATATATTTTACAATGTGTAGGGGGGCAGTGCTTCCCCCTCAGTGCGGTGTGGGGAGTTCTAAAATTGAAATGCGTTAGTGTCTCACTGACACTTCCCTGCGCTGCTCTGCTGATGGGGAGGGAGTCAAGTGCCGGCAAAAGAGGCTTTGCGCGCCAAGGGTTGCCTACCCCTGCTCTAGAACCTTGCAGAGATCTGAAAGGTATATTGGAATCCATCTCTTGTATTCGTTTTTGGTTGTGCTGATAATAAGCAACATGGTTTATGGACACCTGACCATCACATCTACAGTATATGAGCTTGTTGGTCATCATCTTCCAAAACCATGGCCATTATTATGGAGTTGGCCAACCTCTGGGGCTACAACATCCTCCACTCTTGGAAGAAGGATCTGGGGGAATTTGTGCCCATTTCTGACGTCAGATAATTGAGAAGATCTGGCGTTCTAATTCATCCCAAAGGTGTTCAGTAGGAGTTGAGGTCAGGGCTCTGTGCAGGACTCTCAAGTTCCTCCACACCAAACTGGTCAAACCAGGTCTTTATGGAGCTGGCCTTGTACACAGGGGCACAGTCATGTTGGAATGGAAAGGACCTTTCCAAGAATGTTGCCACGAGGATGGAGGGTTATACCGGTCATCCAAAACAGCATTAGTGAGGTTGAATGAGAAGACCTGGCTCACCATCAGCGATCCAATTCATTCTGCCCCTGTGCAAATCATTAGTAAGACCTCATCTGGAATATACTGTTCAGTTTTGGATTCCAGTTCACAAAAAGGATATCAGGGAACTGGAGAAAGTGCAGAGAAGGTCAACCAAACTGATAAGAGGCATGGAGGAGCTCAGCTATGAGGAAAGATTAGAGGAACTGAATCTATTCCCTCTTGAGAAGAGGAGAGTAAGGGGGGATATGATCACCATGTATAAATACATAAGGGGGATATGATCACCATATATAAATACATAAGGGGGGATATGATCTCCATATATAAATACATAAGGGGGGATATGATCTCCATATATAAATACATAAGGGGGGATATGATCACCATGTATAACGACATAAGGGGGATATGATCTCCATGTATAAATACATAAGGGGGTTATGATCACCATGTATACATACATAAGGGGGGATGTGATCACCATGTATAAATACATAAGGGGGGATATGATCACCATGTATAAATACATAAGGGGGGATATGATCACCATGTATAAATACATAAGGGGGATATGATCTCCATGTATAAATCCATAAGGGGGATATGATCTCCATGTATAAATATATAAGGGGGGATATGATCTCCATGTATAAATACATAAGGGGGGATATGATCTCTATGTATACATAAGGGGGGATGTGATCTCCATGTATAAATACATAAGGGGGGGATATGATCTCCATGTATAAATACATAAGGGGGGATATGATCTCCATGTATAAATACATAAGGGGGGATATGATCACCATGTATAACGACATAAGGGGGGATATGATCACCATGTATAAATACATAAGGGGGGATATGATCTCCATGTACAAATACATAAGGGGGGATATGATCTCTATGTATAAATACATAAGGGGGGGATATGATCTCCATGTACAAATACATAAGGGGGGATATAATCTCCATGTACAAATACATAAGGGGGGATATGATCTCTATGTATAAATACATAAGGGGGGGATATGATCTCCATGTATAAATACATAAATACAGCTGTGCTCTGGATACACGATCCTGCACTTCCGGGTAGGGGGTGCGAATGTGTGCCGCAGATGGCTTGCTGCTGTTGTGAGTGCACACAAAGTGAGCTTGATGTCCGCCGTCACCTGTCGATCATCCTGCAGAGAGACAGCACTGCGATCTTCCTATGTAAACAAGGTAGATGGCCGTTCTGTCAGTAGAGAAGGTATGGATCCTGCGTCTCTGCAGAGTTTGAACATGGATCCACGTCTTCCCTTAGTAAAAGTTCCTCCCACACTGTACACATAATCACTGGCTAGGCACACAGGTTTTTTAGGACTGATCACTGGATTAGTGTCACTGGTCCCCAAAAAAAGTGTCAGTTAGTGTCAGAATGTCTGCTGCAATATTGCAGTTTTTCTATAAAAATAAATAAATAAAAATGAATAAACCCCATATTTTGTAGCGGTTATAACGTTTGTGTAAACCAATCAATAGAAGCTTATTGAGATTTTTTTTTTTTTTTACCAAATATATGTAGCAGAATACATTTTGGCCTAAATTGATGAAGAAATTCGATTTTTTTTTCAATTTTTTTTATTGGATATGTTTTACAGCAGAAAGTAAAAAAATATATATCTTTTTTTTTTTCAAAATTGTTGATCTTTTTTTGTCTATAGCGCCAAAAAAAAAAAAGCCGCAGAGGTGATCAAATACCACCAAAATAAAGCTCCATTTGTGGGGGGAGGGGGGACGTCAATTTTATTTGTGTACAGCATCGCACAACCGCGCAATTGTCAGTTAAAGTAACGAAGTGCCGTATCGCAAAAAAAATGACCTGGTCATGAAGGTGGGGGGTAAATCTTCCAAAGGTCAAGTGGTTAAAAAGGGCCTGGATTCTTTCCTAGAGACACATAATGTAACTAAATACAAACATTTATAGGTGAATTTGATCCAGGGAAAATCTGATCGCCTCTCCCGGGGGATCAGGAAGGAATTTTTCCCCTGCTGAAGGAAATTGGATCATGTTCTGCTGGAGGGTTTCTCCTTCCTCTGGATCAGTGGGTGAAGGATTGTGTGTATATATATATATATTTTCCTTTAATTGTTTGAACTGGATGGACTTGTATTTCTTTCATCCAGACTGATGTAACTATAAGAGGGTGGTGGTGCCTCATCGTTGGGGATCGTCTCTCCTATCGGCTCTCGGAAAACATTTCTTCTCTATGAGTGTCGGATTCTTCTATCGGAGGCGTCATTATAAAACCTGAAAAACAAAACAAGACGATGATGTCATAGCCACACTGAAGACGATGATGTCATAGGCACACAGCCCACACTGACTAATTCTATTAGTAATGGGAGCACATGGCACGCCGCACCATCCGTCATGTGCTGCCAATTATATAACTTCACATGGATGGGAATCCGGGACACAGAGAGGATCTGCTGTGTAAAGGATCAACTCCCAGCAGATACAAAACTAATCCAACTCATACAGTTATACACTATATTACCAAAAGTATTGGGACGCCTGCCTTTACATGAATTTTAACGCCATCCCAGTCTTAGTCTGTAGGGTTAAATATTGAGTTGGCCCACCCTTTGCAGCTATAACAGCTTCAACTCTTCTGGGAAGGCCGTCCACAAGGTTTAGGAGGGTGTCTATGGGAATGTTTGACCATTCTTCCAGAAGCGCATTTGTTAGGTCAGGCACTGATGTTCGATGAGGGCCTGGCTCGCAGTCTAATTCATCCCAAAGGTTCAATCTTTTTAAGCATTCCATACATGACCTGTACATGACATCACCCGACCCCTACACTCTGTACATGACATCACCTGACCCCTGTACTCTGTACATGACATCACCCGACCCCTACACTCTGTACATTACATCACCTGACCCCTACACTCTGTACATGACAACACCCGACCCCTACACTCTGTACATGACATCACCGACCCCTGCACTCTGTACATGACAACACCCGACCCCTACACTCTGTACATGACATCACCCGACCCCTACACTCTGTACATGACATCACCTGACCCCTGTACTCTGTACATGACATCACCTGACCCCTACACTCTGTACATGACATCACCTGACCCCTACACTCTGTACATGACATCACCTGACCCCTACACTCTGTACATGACATCACCTGACCCCTACACTCTGTACATGACATCACCTGACCCTACACTCTGTACATGACATCACCTGACCCCTACACTCTGTACATGACAACACCGACCCCTACACTCTGTACATGACATCACCTGACCCCTACACTCTGTACATGACATCACCTGACCCCTACACTCTGTACATGACATCACCTGACCCCTACACTCTGTACATGACATCACCTGACCCCTACACTCTGTACATGACATCACCTGACCCCTACACTCTGTACATGACATCACCTGACCCCTGTACTCTGTACATGACATCACCTGACTCCTGCACTCTGTACATGACATCACCGACCCCTACACTCTGTACATGACATCACCTGACCCCTACACTCTGTACATGACATCACCTGACCCCTACACTCTGTACATGACATCACCTGACCCCTGCACTCTGTACATGACATCACCTGACCCCTGCCCTCTGTACATGACATCACCTGACCCTGCACTCCGTACATGACATCACCTGACCCCTGCACTCTGTACATTACATCACCCGACCCCTACACTCTGTACATGACATCACCTGACCCCTGCACTCTGTACATGACATCACCCGACCCCAACACTCTGTACATGACATCACCCGACCCCTGCACTCTGTACATGACATTACCTGACCCCTACACTCTGTACATGACATCACCTGACCCTGCACTCTGTACATGACATCACCTGACCCCTGCCCTCTGTACATGACATCACCGACCCCTGCACTCTGTACATGACATCACCTGACCCCTACACTCTGTACATGACATCACCTGACCCCTACAAACTGTACATGACATCACCTGACCCCTGCACTCTGTAAATGACATCACCTGACCCCTGCACTCTGTACATGACATTACCTGACCCCTACACTCTGTACATGACATCACCCGACCCCTGCACTCTGTACATGACATCACCCGACCCCTGCACCCTGTACATGACATCACCCGACCCCTACACTCTGTACACGACATCACCCGACCCCTACACTCTGTACATGACATCACCCGACCCCTACACTCTGTACATGACATCACCCGACCCCTACACTCTGTACACGACATCACCTGACCCTACACTCTGTACATGACATCACTGACCCCTACACTCCGTACATGACATCACCCGACCCCTGCACTCTGTTTTTAGACTTAAGTTTTAAGCCCCTCCCAGTGTGCAATTTTGCCCCGGTGCACTGTACTTGTCTCCTCATTCTCCTCTAGGAGCCTACAGATCTTATAATTTGTAAAAGCTGACCCCCCCCCCCGAAAGAAATGATTTAGCCTTCTTATCTAGGGGGGTGTCCTCTGACTCCATACTTTCTTCTAAAATCTGCCCCCCCATCTCATCTCAGTATACAGGAAGGAACGGATACATTTGGATACATTGGGAGTCGGAGAAATCTTCCTCCCCGTCATGAAATAACGATGTATTTATAGAGGACGGGGCTGGTCAGGTTCCAGGAATGGATGGCTCACGTTGTGTTGCGTATTGCTGAGTGGGGTGTAACGTGTCTCTACTCATGTCTGTCTTCTCCCTCCGCATCTCATCACACCCCATCCACATTCACGCTGGAGAGTAATAAAGCGTTGCGTTTCCCTGAATGTTGTCATTCCTTTTCTTTACTGCCTTTTGCTGCTCTTTGTAACCTGTAATGCCACTTTATATGTTTTAATATGCTGTGATTTCTACCATAGATCATACCATGCTACCGGCCAAGTTACCCCTGAAGAAGGAGCTGTTTGACTCCGAAACGCGTCGTATACCTATATGTAATCTCAGCATGTAGAAACAGGCACCCATACACTGTAGTCTGTGATTTTGTACCCATCTTACTATGTGAAACCTTTTATATTACTTGTATACAACTTTTTTATGGAATTACTAAAATTCATAGATTCTAAGACAAAAACAATTACTCTTTGAGCCTTTAACCACTTACCGCAAATAGCCGTAGCTGTACGTCATTTCTTTGACGCCAAATACCGTTGTTACGCAGCAGCTAGCTGCCATAACCCCGGTATTTTCAGAAACAGCGGGCGGTTCTCTTTAGGATAAAAGTGGTCTCTGCGGCGAATTCGCTGCAAGATCACTTTTATCTGGGGCAGGAGAGGAAACCCCCCCCTTTCCGCCGCTTACCGGAGTCGTCGGTAGAGGCTGAGACAATCGGGTCCTCTCCCCTCTGAGACATGTAGCCAAGTGAGGGAAAGATGGCCCCCGCTGGGCTCCATAACATTAGATGGCGGAAGCGACGTCAAACGTCACTTCCGCCCAATGGTCGTAAAGGGGAATCTTCTTCTTTTTTTATTGCATTTAAGTGTAAATGTGAGATCTGAAGTCTTTTTGACCCCCAGATCTCATATACAGTGGAACCTTGGTTTAAGAGTAACGCGGTAGACGAGCAACTTTTTTTTTTTAATTCTGACTCGGCTTGTGAGTGTTGTCTCGCAAAACTAGCAGAATTTAAGCTAATGGGCTGTGCAGTACCTCATTTCGCCAGAAGTGCGGGGGCGCCAGGGACACTCGGAACGGTTCAGAGCCGTTCGGAATGACTCTGAAATACTCAGAAACACTTGGAAATACTCCGTTCCCGAGTGTTTCCGAGGCTCTCCAGCGCCCCCCTCACCTCTGGCCACATGCGGTATTGCATGTAATAGAAGTCAATGCGGAACAAATTATCTTCGTTTCCATTGACTTCTATGGGGAAACTCGCTTTGATATGCGAGTGATTTGGATTACAAGCATTCTCCTGGAACGGATTATGCTCGTAATCCAAGGTTCCACTGTATAAGAGGTCCTGTCATGTTTTTTTTTTTTATTACAAGGGATGTTTACAGCATAAAGTGTAAAAAAAAAAAAAAAAGTAAAATAAATAAGAAAAAATATTGAAAGTGCCCCGTCCCGCCCAGCTCACGCGCAGAAGCACCCGCATATGAAAACGGTGTTCAAACCATACATGTGAGGTATCGCCGCGATCGTTAGAGCGAGAGCAATAATTCTAGCAAAGGACCTCCTCTGTAACTCAAAACTGGTCATCTGTAGAAGTTTTTAAACGTTGCCTATGGAGATTTTTAAGGGTTAAAGTTTGTCGCCATTCCACGAGCGGGCGCAATTTTGAAGCGTGACATGTTGGGTGTCAATTTACTCGACGTAACATTATTTTTCACCATATACAAAAAATTGGGCTAACTGTACTGCTGTCTTATTTTTTTAATTCAAAAAAGTGTATTTTTTCCAAGAAATCTGCGCTTGTAAGACCGCTGCGCAAATACGGTGTGACAGAAAGTATTGCAACGACCGCCATTTTATTCTCTAGGGTGTCTGAAAAAAATATATATAATGTTTGGGGGTTCTAAGTAATTTTCTAGCAAAAAAAATTATTTTAACTTGTAAACAACAAATGTCAAAAAGAGGCTCGTTCCTTATATGGTTAAAGACCCACCCAATGGGGGAAACCAAATTTCTACTCTTTAGATAAAACAAGCATTTAAAGCTGAGCCTTAGACGGTTCAAATCTTGCCCAGTTCCTGCTGAACCGGCTGAGATTCTAAGCATGTATGGTCGATTGATCGATCAACTTGGGTACAACCAGCCTGCTGGATTTTAAAGCATTTAAAGCCGCTAGCGATAATCACTGTGTTCTCCTGGCGGGGACCGCTACCCCCCCCCCCAGGAGAACACAATGGCTCAGCGGGAGGGATTCCCCAGTCAACACTTTGGTTGCAGGAAAGAAAATTGCTCCCTCTATGGCCGGCCTTACCCTTGCAGTGCAGGATGGGGGCGTCTTCACAGCATTTTAAAGTGAGCCTGTTGCAAAGTAAAATGCCTTGGTGAGAAGATTCTGATGGTAGCTGCCATGCTCTCATGCTACTTCCAGGGCAGTGAATGTACAACTGTTGCGTTTAAAGGACAAGTTTACTTGTAGCTGGAGGCCGCCATGAATTGACTCATAGAAATGAATGAGGCTGCAGAGTTTGCCGTAAGAAGAGGAATTGCCCGGGAAGGGCTGCACAGTGGGAACGGGGGGGGGGGGGGGGGGGTCAGTAGGTTACCGGGCGAGTTGCACTGCAGGGTGGGGGGTTATTATTTAAAGGACAACTTCACTAAAAGCAAAACTGTGCTTTATTCCAGCCGCCATGGAATGTGTCAAGGCAGATGTTGATTGCCCACCACTGGGGTCATCGGCCCTGAAGATGGTGGAGTGCCAAAACGTCTACAGTCCAGTTGCGTGTGACCGCCTTCTACCGGCTCTACCGGGATGAATGAGACCTTCACTGAACGCTGTTTGAAAACTCTTTTGCATAAACTGATTGAAAATTGATGGTTGGGCTCCTAATTGTGGGCAGTAATTAATCAGATGTCTGGGAGCGGGGGGTGCGGGAGGTACAAAGCACACAGCTATCCTGTTAGGCATGCATGAGCGAACACTTTGTTGGGTGGACGGTAGAGAAGAGCGCGCCTTGTTCTTGTGTTGTTCTGGAGTTGGGGGAGTTAAGATGGAAAGAACGAGAGGACAGGGGTCTCTAAACTTTTGAAACCAAGGGCCAGTTTACTGGCCTTCAAACTTTCGGGGGGGGGGGGGGGCTCTGGACTGTGGCCAGTGGGAGCAGAAAATGCCCTGACATCAGTAGGAGTAAATAATGCCATAGGCCAGGGGTCTTGAAATAAAATTCACAGGGGTCCAGTTTGTAAAGAAAATTCCAGCAGAGGTCCAAAACTCACGTTTGCACTATAACACATATCAGTCTCCTTTTACATCACAGTCCACCCATTACATCATTGTCCCCAGCCCCCCTTAACATCACAGCTCCCCCTTAACATCACAGCTCCCCCTTTACATCACAGCTCCCCTTAACATCACAGCTCCCCTTAACATCACAGCTCCCCCTTTACATCACAGCTCCCCCTTAACATCACAGCTACCCCTTAACATCACAGCCCCCCTTAACATCACAGCTCCCCTTAACATCACAGCTCCCCCTTTACATCACAGCTCCCCCTTAACATCACAGCCCCCCTTAACATCACAGCTCCCCCTTTACATCACAGCTCCCCCTTTACATCAGAGCTCCCCCTTAACATCAAAGCTCCCCCTTTACATCACAGTCCCCCTTAACATCACAGCTTATCCTTAATATCACAGCTCCTCCTTAACATCACAGCTCCCCCTTTACATCACAGCTCCCCCTTAACATCAAAGCTCCCCCTTAACATCACAGTCCTCCTTAACATCACAGCTCCCCCTTAATATCACAGCTCCCCCCTTACATTAGTGTCCACAGCTCCCCTTTACATCACAGACCCCCCTTTAAAGCAGTCCAACAGTGTCCTCAGTTCGCCTTAACACATCACAGTGCCCCTTACAGTCATAGCACCCCTCTCCTCCTTTATATCACAGTCCCCTTTTCATCATTCAGCCTCCCCTGCACAGTCCTACCAGAGCAGAGGCACAGCAGCTGGGTGTTCTCTCTCTCTCTCTGGTGGCCACCGCTATCATCCTCACAGAGGGGGGGCATGGGAGGTGCTGCATCGCGGGCCAGAGAGCAGGAGCTGTCCAACGTATTACTTTAACAAGCGGGTGATTACTGAATCCTGCCCTCTGTCCCGATATGCAACACCTCCTGCCCTGCCCCCGCTGTGGGAATAATAGCAGTGGCCCAGTGGGAGAGCAGAGTGAGCGAGAACATCTAGGCTGGTAAGTGGCACGGCAGCGGTCCGGACAGGACTGTCACTCGGTCCGGGTCTGGACCGCGGTCCGCCATTTAGTGAACACTACCATAGGCTTTTTGGTCAGTGGGAGTAAAAAATAATTATGTCAGTGAGAGGAATAGTGCCCCATCATTGGTGTCAGTGGAAGGAATAGTGCCCCATCATTGATGTCAGTGGGAGGAATAGTGTCCCATCACTGGTGTCAGTGGGAGGAATAGTGCCCCATCATTGGTGTCAGTGGGAGGAATAGTGCCCCATCATTGATGTCAATGGGAGGAATAGTGCCCCATCATTGGGGTCAGTGGAAGGAATAGTGCCCCATCATTGGTGTCAGTGGGAGGAATAGTGTCCCATCACTGGTGTCAGTGGGAGGAATAGTGCCCCATCATTGGTGTCAGTGGGAGGAATAGTGCCCCATCATTGATGTCAATGGGAGGAATAGTGCCCCATCATTGGGGTCAGTGGAAGGAATAGTGCCCCATCATTGGGGTCAGTGGGAGAATTAGTTCCATAACTCTTGTGTCAGTGGGAGGAATAGTGCCCCATCATTGGTGTCAGTGGGAGGAATAGTGCCCCTATCATTGATGTCAATGGGAGGAATAGTGCCCCATCATTGGTGTCAGTGGAAGGAATAGTGCCCCATCATTGGGGTCAGTGGGAGAATTAGTTCCATAACTCTTGTGTCAGTGGGAGGAATAGTGCCCCGTCTTTGGTGTCTGGGAAAGGAATAGTTCCCCAGGTGCCAAATAAAGGCAAGCAAAAGGCCACAATTGGCCCTTCCCTTCCACCCTTTGGTCTAAGAGAAGAGGAAGAAGATCCGAGCTCCACTGACATCAGTTGCCAAACCCGTGCCGTGCCCAATCACAACACGGGTCCAGTGGGGGTGCGTGCCCCAAACCCAGAAGAAAGCCGCACAGCCTGGAGCTGTCGCCCACTCACAGTACAACTACTATGGGTGGGCAGCAAACGGTTAAAGATTTCAGTTTGTTTTTAATTCATTGCACAGATTGTAGGTATCTTAAGGCTCGGTTCACACCTATGCGTTTTTTAATGCAGTTTTGCAGGAACCATTACAGCCGTGGCCAAAAGTTTTGAGAATGACACAAATATACATTTTCACAAAATCTGCTGCTTCAGTGTTTTTAGATCTTTTTGTCAGAGATTACTATAGGATACTGAAGTATAACTACAAGCATTTCATAAGTGTCAAAGGCTTTTAATGACAATGACATGAAGTGTATGCAAAGAGTCAATATCTGCAGTGCTGACCTTTCTTTTTCTGCGATTCCCCCTGGCATGCTGTCAATCATCTTCTGGACCACATCCTGACTGATGGCGGCCCATGCTTCCATAATCAATGCTTGGAGTTTGTCAGAATTAGCAGGGTTTTTTTTGTTCACACGCCTCCTGAGGATTGACCAGAAATTCCCAAAGGGATTAAGGTCTGGTTTCCTGGCCATGGACCCAAAATTTTGATGTTTTGTTCCCCAAGCCACTTAGTTTATCACTTTTGCCTTATGACAAGGTGCTCCATCATGCTGGAAAAGACATTGTTCCTCACCAAACTGTTCTTGGATGGTTGGGAGAAGTTGCTCTCGGAGGATGTGTTTGTACCATTCTCTATTCATGGATGTGTTCTTAGGCAAAATTGTGAGTGAGCCCGATCCCTTGTCCGAGAAGCAACCCCACACATGAATGGTCTCAGGATGCTTTACTGTTGGCATGACCCAGGACTGATGGTAGCGCTCATCTTTTCTTCTCTGGACGAGGTTTTTTTCGGATGCCCCAAATAATCAGAAAAGGGATTCATCAGAGGAAATGACTTTCCCCCAGTCCTCAGCTGTCCAATCCCTGGACCTTTCTGTAGAATATCAGTCTGCCCCTGATGTTTTTCTGGAGAGAAGTGGCTTCTTTGCTGCCCTTCTTGACACCAGACCATCCTCCAAAAGTCTTCTCCTCACTGAGTGTGCCGATGTCCTCACAACTGCCTGCTGCCATTCCTGAGCAAGCTCTGCACTGGTGGTGCCCCCGATCCCGCAGCTCAATCAACTGTAGAAGACGGTCCCGGCACTTGCTGGACTTTCTTGGGCGCCCCGAAGCCTTCTTCACAAATGCAGTGGAAATGTTATTTTTATGGGATTAAGTTTATTTTCGTGGAAAAGAGGGACTTTGCAATTCATTTGATCACTCTTCATAACATTCTGGAGTATATGCAAATTGCCATCATAAACACTGAGGCAGCAGACTTTGTGAAAATTCCGCAGTTGCAGCGTGGCGGTGATGGGCTTTTAGGGGTTAAAATAGGCAGCGAGGAGACATAACACCTCCTCACCGCCTGTTGAAGACCCTCTAAAAAAATAGGCCCACCGTGGATCACTCTTCAGAGGACTAACACATGTGTAAACAAGGGTGTGCTGCTGTCAAACTTTCCCATGCAGTACGCCCCCCCCACCCCCACCCCATCCCCCACTGTCATGGCTGGAAGGTACACCTACTGGTGCCAGCGGCCTGGATGGTGCACTTCATGGTGTTACCTTTAGGGCAGTTTGCACACAGGGATGAATGCCCGGTACACAGGCTGCTTGCACTCCAGGCATTCATCCCTGGGCTTTTGGGCATGGGTTGTGGGTGGCCCTCAGCATCCTCACCTACAATGCAGAACTGGGGGTCCTGCATTGTATATAATGACATCAGAATGCAACCGATAGATGTAGGTTCCGAAGAGAAGAAGCCTCAGGGGACCAATCACATATAGAGGAGGACGCCTGCAGGAATGAGGAGTCAGGTAAATAAAACTGCTTTTTTAGGGTACCCTACACAAAAACAAGCCTTTAACCCTTGCAGCGTGGGGGGGGGGGGGAGCCACACTACACTGGTCGTTTTGTCTTTTCCCCGGAGTTCAGCTTTAAAGGTCGGCATTGAAGAGGAAGCTGATTTTTACATTTTATGGACCATTTTATAAAACAGTTTGACACCCCATAAGCAACACAGACCTAAACATATATTTATAGGGCTTTACATGCTGAAATGGAGTTCGCAGTACGGAGTTTGCTGTTTTTATGTTTTTTCATTACGCAGCAATTCAGGAAAGCCAGAAACTGTCTGCGGCATAATAAGTAACGAGGAAAAGGAACATCAAATTACAGCAGATGCTGAAGAACTCAGATATACTGGAGATACCTGAGCTCAGAGAATAGGTGCAGGTACTCTTCCCCTCCAAGTCACCTCTTGTCTCTGTCCCCTACCCACCCTAGAGCAATGTCCCTTGGTTCCACCCCTTACCCACCTCCAAGCAATGTCCCCTGGTTCCACCTCTGAGCAATGTCCCTTGTTTCCACCCCCTACCCACCTCCAAGCAATGTCCCTTAGTTCCAGCTCCTCGCAATGTCCCTTGGTTTCACCCCTTACCCACCTCCAAGCAATGTCCTTTGGTTCCACCCCCTACCCACCTCCAAGCAATGTCCCCTGGTTTCACCTCCGAGCAATGTCCCTTGGTTCAACCCCCTACCCACCTCCAAGCAATGTCCCTTAGTTCCAGCTCCTCGCAATGTCCCTTGGTTTCACCCCTTACCCACCTCCAAGCAATGTCCTTTGGCTCCACCCCCTACCTACCTCCAAGCAATGCCCCCTGGTTCCACCTCCGAGCAATGTCCCTTGGTTCCACCCCTTACCCACCTCCAAGCAATGTCCCCTGGTTCCACCTCCAAGCAATGTCCCTTGGTTTCACCCTTTACCCACCTCCAAGCAATGTCCCTTGGTTTCACCCCTTACCCACCTCCAAGCAATGTCCCTTACTTCCACCTCCAAGCAATGTCCTTTGGTTTCACCCTTTACCCATCTCCAGGCAATGTCCCATGGTTCCACCCCCTACCCACCTCCAAGCAATGTCCCTTTGTTCCACCTCCGAGCAATGTCCCTTGAGTTCACCCCTTACCGACCTCCAAGCAATGTCCCTTGGTTTCACCCTTTACCCACCCCCTACCTACCTGCAAGCACTGTCCCTTGGTTCCATCCCTTACCCATCTCTGAGCACTGTCCCTTGGTTCCACCCCCTACCCACCTCAGAGCAATGTCCCTCAGTTCCACCCCCTACCCACCTCCGAGCAATGTCCCTTGGTTCCATCCCCTATCCACCTCCGAGCAATGTACCTTGGTTCCCCCCCTACCCACCTCCAAGCAATGTCCCTTTGTTCCACCTCCGAGCAATGTCCCTTGAGTTCACCCCTTACCGACCTCCAAGCAATGTCCCTTGGTTTCACCCTTTACCCACCCCCTACCTACCTGCAAGCACTGTCCCTTGGTTCCATCCCTTACCCATCTCTGAGCACTGTCCCTTGGTTCCACCCCCTACCCACCTCAGAGCAATGTCCCTCAGTTCCACCCCCTACCCACCTCCGAGCAATGTCCCTTGGTTCCATCCCCTACCCACCTCCGAGCAATGTCCCTTGGTTCCACCCCCTATACACCTCCGAACAATGTCATTTGGTTCCACCCCTACCCACCTTGGAGCAATGTACATTGGTTCCACCCCTACCCACCTTGGAGCAATGTACATTGGTTCCACCCACCTCCGAGCAATGTCCCTTGGTTCCACCCCCTACCCACCTCTTAGCAATATCCCTTGGTTACACCCCCTACCCACCTCTTAGCAATGTCCCTTGGTTCCAACCCCTACCCTCCTCCAAATATTGTCCTTTGGATCCACTCCCTACCCACCTCCCAGTACTGCCCCTTTTTAGAGAATACAGAACCAAGTATCATTTTTAGGTGCAAAGTAGTTTATAGAATTTCTTAATGAAAGGCAGTAAAATGGATCCCCTGCAGTCAGTAACAATGGACACCCCAGCAACAATAGATCTCCCAGCAGCCAGCAACAAAAGACCCCCCACAAGTAGCAGCAATAGACCTCCCCAGCAACAATATATTCCCGGCAACAATAGATCCCACCAGCAACAACAGATCCCCAATTAACAATACATCACCATGACAAAATACCCCCCCCCCCACAACAATAGATCTCCCAACAGCCAGAAACAAAAGACCCTTCCCTCAAGAGTAGATCTCTCCCATCAACAATTGCCCCCCCCCCCCCCCCCCAGCAACAATAGATCCTCTCAGCATCAATAAACCCTCCAGCAGACCCAGCAACCATACAGATTACATACATTCAGTGCTAGGGGCGCCGGAACCGTGTCTGAGCTCAGCAAACTTTGATGAATTTGGTCCATGCAGCTCTAATATTCTCCGACCTGCAAAAACATTAAAAAAACGAAAGATCCTGTGTGGCTCCTTCTCTTCCTCTTATCGTCATTCCTGGTGGGTCTGGGTCACGGTTTGTTATATATTCACATATTGCACCCGCCCGCCATGTACTGCGGATGAGCGGCCGCTGCCGGCAAAGCGGCATACTGGTACGTCACTGCCTACTTCTGGGTTTTTAGGTGCGTGCCGGAACCCCCCTATGTACAGTCAAGCCTGTCAGCAAGTCCCGGCCAATAATTCACAGCCGGGACCTGCTGACCGGCTGTGTTCCAATCACAGCCCACAACTCTGTGTTGGTAAACAACACAGAACTCTGCACAGAGGGAGCGATCTGCCAGTTTCTCATCCACAGGGATCTAGAAGTAAAAGCAGCACACATTACCCATGTTAGGCACTCTTAAGCCCTTGATCACTAGATGTTAACCCTTCCCAGCCAGTGTTATTAGTACAGTGACAGTGTATAGTATCAGCACTGATAACTGTATTAATGTCACTGGTGATATCAGTGGCAGTTAGTCAATTCCCTCCCAGCGTCGGTTAGTGTCAGTTTCCTTGCCGCACTATTGCAGTCCCATTATAAGTCGCTGATCGCCGCCATTATTAGTTTCAAAAAAAATATTTTCAATTATATAAATATATACATATATATATATATAAATATATACATATATATATATATATATATATATATACATATATACATATGTATAAATATATATATATATGTATATATATACATATATATATATATATATATACATATATATATATATATATATATATATACATATATATATATATATATACATATATATATATATATACATATATATACATATATATATATATATACATACATATACATATATATATATATATATATATATATATATATATATACTATAGTTTGTAGACGCTATGACTTTCATGCAAACCAATGGGATTTTTTTTTTTTCAAAAACGTAGCAGAATACATTTTGACCAAAAGTTATGAAAAAATTAGATTTTTTTTTTTTTTTTATTGGATATGTTTTATAGCAGAAAGTAAGAAGTTTTTGGTCTTTTTTCACTTATATATCGCAAAAAATAAACAAACCCAGTGGTGATCAAATACCACCAAAAGAAAGCTCTAAAAATGATATCAATTTTGTTTGAGTATAGCGTTGCATGATCACCAGTTAAAGTAACGCAGTGCTAAATAGCAAAAAATGTCCTGGTCATGAAGGGGGGGGGGGGGTAAAACCTTCCGGAGGTGAAGTGGTTATAAGACATAACTGTCATGTGCTTCTTCTCTTCAGCCACTAGATGGCGCTCTGCAGACTGCAAGTTTATACACTGCAAAGGCCGCCAGCCATGATACTAATAATTGGCTATTGTGGTTCTCAGCTTTGCCAGGTGAACTTGTTTGCATATTCAGGGCAGATCTGTGCAAGTACAAACATTCTTTTTACAGCTTGGCCATGCAAACACACTTTACCATTTATTTTTTTAATTTTTTTTTCTAAAGCGCAACTTCAGCCCTGTTGCACTCAGCCCGCCAGCTGCACTCCCATCCCTGGTATTTTTCTTTATACCCCCTATAATCAGGGCTTTTTTCATCTGGAACATGGGGGGGGAACGCAGTTCTGGCACCTCCAGCACAGAATGTATGTAGTGGCAAAGAGGGCTGGGATGTGCTGGATGGTGTAGTGTTGCTGGGGGGGGGGGGGGGGGGGTTGGGGTGTCTATTGTTGCTGGAGGAATCTACCTTTGCAGTGGATCTATTGTTGCTGTTGGGGGGTATTTTGTTGATCTGGGGTTCCTATGTTGTTGCGGGGGGGGCGGGTCCACTAATGAGGGGGTGGGTTTACTGATGCTGACTGTTGGGGGATCATTTGCTGTCCACAGGGGTCTATTGTTGCTGGGCAGATCTACTGTTGCTGGTGGGTGATCTATTATTGATGGGGGGGTTTTTTGTTCCGGGGGGGGGGGGGCTCTTGTTGCCGGGAAGCATTCATTGTTGCTGAGGGTATCTGCCCTTGCCGAGAAGGGGGGTTCTATTGCTGCTGGTGGGGGGTATTTTGTTGCTCTGGGGTTCCTATGTTGTTGGGGGGTTCACTGTTGAGGGGGGAGAGTCTACTAATGCCAACCGATGGGGGATCTATTCCTGCCAGCAGGGGTCTATGTTGCTGGGGCAGATCTATTGCTGCTGGTGAGGGGATCTATTATTGCTGGAGGTGTATTTTGTTCCTAGGGGAGGGTCTCATTGCTCGGCAGGATCTATTGTTGGTGGTGGGGGGATCTATTATTGCTGGAGGTGTATTTTGTTCCTAGGGGAGGGTCTCTTTGCTTGGCAGGATCTATTGTTGGTGGGGGTGGTGGTGGTGGGGGGGTGTTTTGTTGCTCTGGGGTTCCTATGTTGTTGGGGGGGTTCACTGTTGAGGGGGGAGAGTCTACTAATGCCAACCGATGGGGGATCTATTCCTGCCAGCAGGGGTCTATGTTGCTGGGGCAGATCTATTGCTGCTGGTGGGGGGATCTATTATTGCTGGAGGTGTATTTTGTTCCTAGGGGAGGGTCTCATTGCTCAGCAGGATCTATTGTTGGTGGTGGTGGTGGTGGTGGTGGTGGGGGGGTGTTTTATTGCTCTGGGGTTCCTATGTTGGTGAGACAGATCTATTGTTGCTGGTGGGGGTATTATTGTTGCTGGGGGTATTATTGTTACTGGGGGTGGGTTAAATTTTCCTTAACCAATTCTTTTCAAATGACTTAACACAACAAAGTGATGCTTTGCTCTGTATTATTTAAAAAAAGCGATACTAGGAGGTGGATAGGGGGCGGATACAAGGGATGGTGCTCAGAGGTTGTCTATACATATCATTTTTCCTGCAATCTTCTTACCAGTCCGATGATCGCAGCTTCTTCTCCTTCTTATGGCAGTGCCAGGGGTTGGGCATACTTCCAGGACTGAGTGGCATTCACATAGTGACGTTTGAGCCCCGCTCCATCCTAGTTCAGCCTGTAGTTAGGACCCCTTCACACCCCGGTGTCTTGGTGCATTGCGTTAGGATAGCCTATTCAAATGATAGGTCTGCCAAATCACCCAAATGTTAAAAAAAAAAATGTATTACGGTTATTTATATAGTGCTGAAAATGTACGCAGCGCTTTACATATTATATTGTACATTCACATCAGTCCCTGCCCCCAAGGAGCTTACAATCTAAGGTGCCTATCTCACATACAGTACCTCCCAACTGTCCCGGATTCACCGGGACTGTCCCCAGGTTTGATTTAAATCCCGGCATCCCACGAGTTCAGGCTAAATCGCAGAGCCCAGTGCTGGAACAAGTTCGACCCGCAAGGCAGAAGTGCCAACTATGAAACCACTATGCTGCCCACCATTTTTTTGCAATGGCTAGTTGGTTACCATGTGTTGCAGTGCAAGGGTGTTCCCTTAGTGCCACACTGGGCCCTTGTCTGTGGCCCGCTGAGCGTTGGGCCCAGATAAACAAAAGCCTTTACCTCCAGAGCCTGCCACATCGCAGAGCTGTTGCAATGCAAATAGCAGATGGTAGTGTGTAGACTTGCCCATCGTTACCTGCACGATGGCTTCCTATCCTGTTTCCCCAAAAATAAGACCTAGCGTGATTGTCAGTGATGGCTGCAATATAAGCCCTACCCTGTTTCCCCAACCCTGAAAATAAGACCTAGCAGGACCTTAACTAGGGCTTATTTGGGGGGTAGGGCTTATATTGCAGCCATCACCGACAATCACGCTAGGTCATATTTTCGGGGAAACAGGGTAAGTAGCAGCCACATCCCAGTGGTGGGTTCCACATGTGGCAAAGCAGCAGAGGCGGCCAATCAAAGCTCCCCGCTCCATCCCCTGTAACTGTCATCATGTCTTGGGGCCCGTACACTAAGCAGACTTGGAGGCTGCCAGACTGACCAGACTGTTAGATGTGCAGGAGATAAGGACCTGACCGAAGCCCTGAGGGAGGAGGAGGGTGGGCTGGGGATGGAGGGGTAGGTAATAGGTGAGGGGAGGGTTTTTCATATGCCTGTGGTGCATATTGTAGTTGTCAATGTGGCTTTGTATACTCCTGATGACCTCTGTGTGGCCCCTTTGTGATATTGTGGGCCACAATTGAGGCTCCTTATATCCTGCAAGTTGACCCACCACTGCCTTACTGATTGGGGGTGCCATTGAAAAATGAATGGCACTGTTATGCGCTAAGGGCCAGGGTTGATGGACTTTGTCTATGGGTGTCTCCAGTCTGGATGGGGGAGCAATTGAGACACCCTTGGACAGCAGCATTATCAGTCTGGGGGGGGGGGGTCTATAAATTGTGAGTTTAGCTTCAATTTGTTTGTCCATCTAAATTTGTTAAGCAGTAGGCATGTGCAATTCGTTTCGTTCCGAATTAGTTTTTTAACGAATTTCGACAAATTCGTTAATTCGGGAATATCCGAATTAACGAAGACTCGTTTAACTAATTTTTTCCGAATATTCGTAAATTCAATAAAATTGGACATTCGTAACATTCGTAAATTCGTACATTAGTAAATTAGTGAATTCGTAAATTCGTAAATCTGAAATAATAGTTAACTAATAATAACTTAACTATTAGTAATTACCGACTCAAATAGCATCCCTGATCTCATAAAAGTTCCTGGGCTGTTCAGTCGATAGTTTAGGGGAAAGGGGGAAATTTGAATATGTTATTGTACTGCACATCTCACTCCATGAATGACTAAAGTGGGTATTGTGGGATACACATGGAATTAGAGGAGTACTCTGAATATTCTGCACAGGTGGTTGAGCGTACAGTGGTTTAGTAGGAAATATGTATGTATGTACATGTGTGTGTGTAAGTATGTATATATATATATATATATATATATAGCTTTATATGTATTTTTTTTTGTTTTTTTTCTTTCTTAGTATGTAGTTGTTGACCGAGCCTGGGTATGCCCAATAGGCTCTGTTTTGTTTTGTATTTACCTTGAAATTACAATAAAAACAACTTAAAAAAATATATATATTAGTAATTACTAGTAACTTTTAAATTATAGGTATTGTAATTTCCTTTCAAATTTGGCTGTTAGTGAACGTAACACATACAAATTTATCCGAAGTTATGAATGATCCGAAAAAACGGAATGGAACGTAATGAATTAATAATGATAAATAACAATAATAATAATAACAACGTTGTATTATTATTTATTATTATTAATTTGTTTCGTTCCATTTGTTTAGATGCAGCATTCGTTTTGGATAATTCGTAACTTTGGATAAATTCGCATTTGTTAGGTTCACTGACAGTCAAATTTGAAAGGAAATTACAATACTTATAATTTAATAGTTAGTTACTATTTCAGATTTTTGAATTTTCGGGTTTTTGGATTTTCAAACTTAGAATTTACAAATTTCCGAATTTTCTCATTTACAAATGTATGATTTTACGAATTTACGAATGTACAAATGTAAAAATGTACGAATGTACGAATGTTCGAATGTACGAATGTACGAATGAACGAATGTTCGAATTTACGAATGAACGCATTTATGAATGAACACATTTACGAATCGCGATCATAACGAATGACCCGAAAAACGAAAAAAAAAAATAATAAACTAATGAAACGAAAACGAAAATGAACGAATTTTTTGGCTGTGCACATGTCTATTAAGCAGTTACAGCAAACCTGTACACCTGGGCAGTGTAGGATGATCCCCACAATGGTGTGGAAGGCCAGCAGTTACCTCCTCAGTCCTTGACTAATTGTGTAATCAGTTGGGCACCATTCACTTAAGTCTTTTGTATTAGTTTAGTTTATTCACTTAAACTCTGGACAGAGGGTCGGGGGGGGGGGGGTACAGGATACCCCAAAAAACTGAAAAATAATCTTACAATAGACCTCTAACAGTAATTGGCCATTTGAGGCTATGTGAGCAATTACAGGCTCCCTAAAATATTGGGCAATGAGATCTCCAAGTAATGTTCACTGCCAGAAGCTTATCTCAAGCTCATTAGGACATCTTCAGGATAACAGACCCCATTGAAGATACCCCATACACATATGCTCCTGACAGCTACCTGTTTGGTCATCTTCCATGATGGATTTTCCCCACACATGCTTCACTCAGGTAGCCATCTTCCATCATAGATGTTCCCAAAGAAGCTCCATGCAGGAAGCCATCTAATATAATATACTTATCCAAAGATGCCTCATACATGTAGCCATTTTTCATCAGACATTGCCAATTATATTCCAAACAGGTAACTGTCAGGAGCATATGCGCTCCTGCACCGTCATAGCCGCTGGTTCCAGCATCCTGGTTTTGGCTGTGGCATTCTGCTTGTCTATCTGTCCAACTGCAAGGTGATTAATTGTGGCCAGATTCTAGGTGGAGACCAAACCTGAGATAAGCTAGCCAAGCCCGCAGGCTCATTCTTGTGATAGCATGTCTAATACCTGATCAAGCGGCCTGTTTGTCTGCTAGATATGATTTCCTGTGAATGACCTCGGATCGGATATCGACTATTCTCTGATCTCTGCCAGCCTTTGGATTACCCTGACTATTCTGAACCTTGCCTGTCTGCCAACCGTAAGTACCTACTTGCTTTGCTCAGTTTGCGCATGCCCTGGCTTTGTAGCCAGGCACTATAGCATTGTGTATAAGTCCTGGGGGCAAACGAGTATCGGTAGGCCTGCTTGCCTTATGGGAAAGGGGGCTGCTATAGGTGAAGAACACTAGCTAGCTATAGTGTCTGACCACCTGTGTTAGGAGTAAGCGTGACAGTAGCAAATCTTCCATAACAAACTTTCCTAAAGATTCTCCATACATGTAACCATCTTCCATTATAGACTTTCCCAAAGATGCTTCATACATGTAACCATCTTCCATTATAGACTTTCCCAAAGATGCTTCATACTTGTAACCATCTTCCATCATAGACTTTCCCAAAGATGCTCCAAGCTTGTAGCTATCTTTCATAATATAATTTTTCAAAGATGCACCCTACATGTAGCCAACTTCTATCATAGACATTCCCGCAAGATGCCCCATATGGGTAGTCATCTTCCATCAAAGACTTTCTCAAAGATGCTCTCTACAGGTAGCCGAAGATGCCCCATACAGGTAATACAGGTAGCCATCTTCCATCAAAGACTTTCTCAAAGATGCTCCCTACAGGTAGCAATCTTCCTTATAGACATTCTGGAAGATGCCCCATACAGGTAGCCATATTCCATTAAAGACTCTCTTAAGGATGCTCCATACATTTAGCCATCTTCCATAACGGAATTTCCCAAAGTTGCTCCATACTGGTATCTCTTTCATAATAGAATTTCCCAAAGATACTCCATACAGGTAACCTTCTTCCATCATAAGACTTTCCCAAAGAGGCTTAATTCAAGTAGGCAACTTCCTTATCCACCTAGAGATGCACCATACAGGTAGCCATCTGCTCTAGTTCTTTCTGGATGCACGCTCCAAGCACGGGATCCAGCTCCTGCCCCCAGCTAAGTCAAGGCCCAAGAAGAAAATACCTCTTCACAGTGACATCCTCCCTAGGCAAAAGCCCAGGAGGGAAGATTGTTCTAGAAGGTTGCTTCAAATGTAACATCTCTACATGACCAAAACCCTCAGTAATTGGCCAAGGCAGATAAATATTCATAACATAAATACATAAATGTTACCTCTCACGCTGACTGCTAGAGACAACTCAACAGCAGAAGGCAGAAGTAACCAATGTTCCTAGTGAGCACAGAATATATAAACAAAGCTCAGGCTGACTACAGTCTGCAAACACCACTAAATGTATCTCTCTCTCTCTCTCTCTAGTCGTTTAGTCGTGCCCGACTCTTCATGACCTCATTGACCATAGTGAGCCAGGCTTTTCTGTCCTCCACTGCCTCCCGAAGATTGCCTAACTTCATGTTCATTGTTTCGATGATGCTCTCTTGTTTTTTATCACCCTCTTCTCCTTTTTCCTGCCATGTTTCCCAGGATCAGGGTCTTTTCCAATGAGTCCTCTCTTCGCATTAGGTGGCCAAAATATTTGAGTTTCAGCTTCAGGATCTGTCCTTCCAGTGAATATTCCACTAAATGTAGCTCTAGCCTTAATTGTTACTAAACCCACAACAGTAACAATCAGTCTGTATATGCAGTAAGGCATGCTTGTTATACTCACTGTAGAACCTAAGAGGTTAATCCTCTGCATCGTGCAAAAAGGCTGTTTGATCCTGTCTTCTCTGACCCTCCCTTTCTTTTACGGTCCCCAAGCCATATGCTGATAGAACAGAGCCTTGGAGTCGCTCTGTACATGCTCAGTTTGGTGTGTATTGCAAGTGTTTTTTTGGGGAGGGTGCATGGGATCATCACCGGGCCAATCAACACTGTCTGGACAAGGTCGGGGTCATGCAGCCTCATAGGACAGTCAGAGGAGAATGGAGAAAACTCCTCCTACAAGTTTTAACCAGTGCTCAGCCTGACACTGATAGAAGTCACAAGACTGCTATATACTGCTGATGAGAAAAGGTATTTAGCAGTTTACAATTATTTTAGTAAATATATTTCCATGTTCTGTTTAGTACAGTGGTTTTCAACCCGGTCCTCAATTACCCCCAACAGCCCATGTTTGCAGGTTTTCCTTTACCTTGCACGGGTGCTTTAAATCAGGGCCAATGGCTTAGTATTTTGGACAGCTATTTTATCTAAGAGAAATTCCCAAAACATGGCCTGTTGGGGGTACTTGAGGACAGGGATGAGAACCACTGGTGTACTGTGGGAGACCAGATATAGTGAATGCAGGCTCCTGGGTTTAGTAACACTTTAAAGAACTACCATCATTAATTTCTTTTTCACCATTTTGCAACCTTCCCCCCTCCCTAAAGTACTACGTCTCATAGGTTTAGATGTTTCTTGACCTTAGCTATGAGGTTAGTTAGGGCGACCTTCCGCCCCCTGTGGCCATCCAACAACATAAGAGGCGGCAAGAGGAATGCAGAGGGAGAGGGGGCGGGTCATCTTCCTGTCTCTCTGAATTGCTCTTGCCGCCACTTGTCTAAGGAAAGTGTTTGGAGGCAAGACCAGCATCCGTTATGAAGGGGCCATCTCCTTCCTAGCTATGTTGTCGGACGGCTGTAGGAGGAGAGGGGGGCACCCAGTTTGAACTCCTAGTTCAGGTTAGGAAGCACCTAGCAACATGGGGCAAAGTACTATATGTAAAATGTAATAATAGTTTTTTTTAGGCCAGGGACCCTACACTCCTAATTTCCATTTCTGCACGTTTATTGCACTGTATATAAAAATTTTTTTTATTATATACTACTTGATGCTGAAAGCTGGTTTGCCAACATCACCCAAACTTTTTGCATTTGAAGGTTATGTTGGTTTTCCTCGACACCCATGTTACAGTTGCACCCATACGTAACAATAAAAAACCAAAGGAAAAAAATGAAGGTAAAATATTGATATCTTTATTTACAAATGTACAGAGTTTCACAGAAACATCATCTATTTGCAGATACACAAGTCTTGTACATCACATAATGGTTTCCAGTCTGTGCTCTATAAAATTGCGTTCAACATTTCTTTCACCAACAAAAAGGAAAACAAAAATCCTACAAAATGATATTGATGTGTATATATACAGGAGATATACTTGTACCAACACACATACATCCAAGGTACGCCTCGGGGATTCTACTTGAGGACGCCTTTAAACAAGGCAAGAATAAAAGACTCCAAAAACATAGGAAGTCATCAGCAACCCATCTAACTCAACGTAAAAATAAAATAAAAATGAAATGCAACAACACATTCCTTCTTTCCAACGCTCGTCACGGGAAAGTCTTCTGAGCCAAGACAAGCGTTTCTTCTTTAGGTAGAGCTTCTCCATACCTGCGGGCAGCAGCCAATGCCGTCCCTTTGAAAGGCGTTCCTCGGTGGAATGCTTTTCAGAGGGCGGTGGAGCAGTGGCTGCCGGTATTCAGGAGGAGATGCTGCTTTTTTTCTTACAGCTGAATAGGGACTTTGTATGCAAGAACCCGCGGGATCATGGTCACGACCCCAATGGGTTGCCTTTAGAGGCATTTTTGCCAACTGAATGTAATCGGGGAGGAAATTTTTTTGCAGCAGCCGCTAAGCAAAGCATTGCAGCCTTCACATCCAAGGATCGAGAAGCTGCAATAAATTTACATTTTCATTTTGGATTTGGATCAAATGGCTGGCATCATAACTGATCACATGTGCAGCACCATGCCAACTACAGATCAAACAGAGGCCAATATGGCAGCATCCTTGGCTTTAAATAATAGGAGGGTTTAGTTCCACTTTAACTTAAAAGGTGTTTTTACTTCTGTGTTGCTGTTGGAGATTTTCCCTCACCTCCTGTCACCAGAACAGCAAGTGAGAGGGAATCTCCCTGACAGAAACCCGGATGGGGGGGGGGTTAATGATGTCAAACAGCCTCCAGTCCTCAAGAGTGATTGTTAGTAGCTCAGTGGTCTCCAAACTGTGGCCCTTTGCTTGCCCTTGTCTGGGCCTTGGGGCACCTATTCCTCCCACTGACACCAACAATGAGGCTCTATACCTCCCACCGACACCAACGATGAGGCACTATTCCTCCCACTGACACCAAAAATGGGGCACTATTCCTCCCACTGATACCAACGATGGGGCACTATTCCTCCCACTGACACCAATGATGAGGCACTATTCATCCCACTGACACCAATAATGAGGCACTATTCATCCCACTGACACCAATGATGAGGCAATGTTTACACCTACTTATACTGGGACATTTTCTACTCCCACTGGCCACCCTAAACTCTGAAGGAGAGCAAACTGGCCTCTTATTTAGAAAGTTTGGAGACCTCTGGTATAGATGCAAACATACTGCTTGGTGAACTAAATCTTCATTTGTGTCCGATAACTACAGCAATTCAAAAGTGTTAAAACTGGCCTCAGTTCTAATAGAAAATGGTGGGGACCAACTGCACCACAATGTCTCCCTCAGGTCAGGGTAAATACACAAATATATACTGTATGTGTATATAGGGTCCTCAGTCCCCCGCAGTGTGTCTTCTGGGACAACATGGCTTTTAGTGGTTTGTATAGAATTGGTAAGTAAAGTCAGGTGGACAAATGGCGTTTTACGGAAGTATCACAACTTTGCTTAAGCACAGTTAAAGAATTATCCTGAATTATTATCTATATGAAAACATAATAGGCCTTGGAGGCTGATGGAAAGAAAACGAGCCAGCGTCAACCATAGCAACCATGCGTTCTCCCAGGTTTGGTCATTCCCACCCCACAGTCCGCCCCTTTGACCTGGCCTGCAGCTCTTTGGGGTAAAAAAAAAAAAAAAGAAGGCAGATAGGTTGACTATTTGCAGCACAGGATAATTTGAGCCACTGTAGGCCTTATTCATTATTGAGAGAGATCACCAGTCTGTGTGGCCCACAGCAGTTAACCACAATCCCCTCTCAAGGAAATGTTATGGTAAGCAAACCCATCTTAGGTATGTATATCCCGACCTTAAAAAATGAGGCCTACTGTGGATTATAAAGGCCTCTTCGTCATGTACAGTTACCAAATACGTATAAAAAATAAATTAAAAAAAGATAGCAAAATAATGATGGTCAAAGTGAACCTGTCACAGAGGATGCCCGTGCGGACCTCTACTCCTCAAATTAAATCTTAGTTGCCCATCATGCTGACCCCAATGGTGCAATATTTGGAGTCACCAAGAATAGAGGACGCTTGACAACCCTGAAATTCCTGATTGACATGCTTGTGCCAAGTCTGACTCAAAGCACAGAAGCCAGATGGACTACATAAGAGTCAGTCAGGAGCTCAGCATACCTTTCCAATGACAGGCTTACTTTAGGTGAACCCATCATAGCCCCATAAATGTAAACAGCCCATTCAGTGCACCCCACTAACCCAAGGAGATGCCATACGTTTTAAGTTTCGCTCTATTTCCGAGCTCTGCCACCCCCACAAAGTAATAAGGGTACCACAGAGACCAGCTATTTCACATCTATTGTCGCAATCATTCGTCCCCATAGTTATGTCGACTACAACATCCCATTGTTTGTGAAAATGTTCCCTGGCAGCCAGAACCTGCTGCGGCTCCAATAACGATAATTGCTTTGAATGGATTCTAAAATGTCTTTGCAGATTAAACGGCTTGGCAGTGCTTAACGCTTTCCTTCAGAATTCATCATTTGCATCCCAATTGTCATTCTCTTAGAACCGACCAAATCCTTATTTTCATATTCATAGGACTAGCTTTGCACACACAGTGTAAAGCATTTCCTAGTAAACTGGCATTAGGAACATTAAAACAGCCACGTCCCTCAAACTGTTTTTCTCTCTTAGACCCCATACACACTATTAGATTTTCTGCAGATTTTTGTCTTCAGATTTACCAAAACTATACAATATGGGAGGTCGAACCTTAAGAGTTTCAATTTGTATTGAATGAGGCAGGCCCTCGCACTACATGGTTTTGGTAAATCTGAAGACAAAAGTCTGCAGAAAATCTAATAGTGTGTATGGGGGTCTAAGGGTCAGGATTTCAGTTCTGAGCTTTAGAAGGCCTGTACTGACCCAGAGAAGTGTGTTGTAAGGAGCATGTCCAAGAAGGAGGTCTCCTTAAGCACACAAGATGTTCTGGCCCAACTTGAAGGACATCCCGGTACTCTGTGGTTCCCGCTTTGGATGGGCAGTTGAACCTCCATTTGATCACCCTAAATGACAGCCTAATGTGCATAAAGTAGGATAGAAACTCCTAGAACCTGATGGCTTGATTCAGACCCGCTATGACAAGCTGCTAACTTGGCCACCAAGGTCCGAATTCTTTAGGTTATTCCTTATGTCTGTTAGAGGTACTTTGGTCCAGTGAACTGCAATGTATGAATAGTGGGTTTGATGTTAAATTGCATTCATCTCTTGTTTCTACATTCCCGATTTGAAAATTCAAGGATGCAGATTGGATGCGATGAGTGAAAATAAATTTCACCTTTAGCATATTCTTCATACACAAGGCCTTAAGTGGTAACTAAGTTGGCCTATAGCTAAAAGACCCTATACTGGTAATGGCGGTGATTAGAGGCTTATAGTGGTACTGTGATAGCGTGGTGGGCAATCTGGCACTAACAGATACTGGCTGGGAGGGACACCGACTGAGAATGACGTCACTAGTGACGTTGCTAGCTAATACAGTGATAATACTATACTAATGATACTGGCTGGGGAAAGGTTAACATCTAGGGGCAGTCAAGGGGTTAACAGTGTGCCTAACGTGTAATGTATGCTGCTTTCACTCACAGATCTTGCCGTTTTTTCTCCCTGCTTTGCAGGGAGAAGAAACAACCAGATCGTTGTTCCTATGCACACAAAGTTCTGTGTATTTGTAAACACAGAACTCTGTGCTGCGATTGGACACTGCCAGTGTGTCCAATCACAGCCCAAACATAGGAGGCTGGCAACGTACACGTACATTGCCGTGCCTGCACGCGCCACCCACTTGCAGTACATTTACTGTGAGCGGGTTGGCAAGCGGTTCAGCTATTCATAGATTTGGCGGGTAGTCAGTCATTTGCATGAGCATGATTGGACTACTCTTGAGGGCAGATATGGGTTTAAAAAACGGTCAATTCCGCAGATCTTAGGAGTCGATATACTGGTGGAGGGTCCTCCCATTTATATATAAACCCATTGTGTGAAGGTGGCCCACACCAACCTATCACGGGGAAGGTTTCCAATCTGTCTAATGAACCCGTACTCCCACAAACAAGAGAACTGATCGTTCAATCTTAATATTGTGTAATATTGATTTGTTTGTCTGAAACCGCTACTGTTATGTAGGATTTAGCCATGGGGTGAAAATTTTTCCATCAATGACTAATAAAAGATTTGTAATATCAAGAGAGATCAAATATTAGGCAAGCCTTTACACATGGGGGCCCATTAACACTTAAGGGCATGTTCAAGTTTTTATGCATTGTATTAAGGCAGCCCATTTCATTATGAATGGGATTTAAAGGTGCCTCATTTTCATATCTATACGTCTTGGTGTACCACAGTGTAGGTGCGTTAAGATGTACAGTATATGTGAAATGGGATACCAGTCAAAATGGATTTAAATTCACACATACTGTGCAATAGTGGAAGTCATTCCTGAAGCTAAGCCGACTATAGATGGTTCAAATCTTGCACGGTTCAGCAAGAACCAGCAGAGATTCGAACTATCTATGGGCAGCTGTTTGCACCAAAGTCCATCCATCAATCGACTTGGGTACAATTAGCATGTCTGATCTTTACTTGCGATTATTCCAGTGACTATAGCCACAAGCAATAATCAACGCATTCTTTCGGCAGGGACGGCTCACCCCCCCGTTGGGAGAACACAATAGCTCTGCGGGAGGGATTCCCCCTTCAACACTTGGGGAAATCAAGTGATTTTCTTTTCTCGGTGCAAGAAAGAAAAAAAATAAATCGTATTATCCGTGGCCTGCCTTGAAAAATGTTGGAGTACCGGTTATAGGAGGTTTTCCCGGCACAGCTGGAATACAGGCCAATGTGAAGCCACACACACACCGCTATTTCCAAGAAACTTAAAACCAACTTTATTGTTCCAGCACAATAGAGTACACGCCACCCAGCACATTTCACCCCCCCCCACTGGGAGCTTCTACTGCCCTAATTGGATGCTGAAACTTGGCAGTATAGGTGTTGGGTGGGGTGTCCTCTATTGTGCTGGAACAATAAAGTTGGTTTTAAGCTCCACGGAAGAAGGGGCATGCAGCTTTACATTAAAATTGCACGGACCTGCGTGGAGAGGAACAGATACCGGAGACGTGTACCTACAGCTGTGATGGTTACAGTGGATGACAGTACGGTATGGAGGTTTATGTGGGAGAAAGAATACATCTGCCAGTCAACAGGAGTTCCCTGCTTAGGAATCCAGCCAATCAGGTGTTTAAAAACTATGGATTTCCCTTTTTTTTTTTTTTAAAGGAAGGTCTCCATCTGCTAATGAAAATCAACCAACTTCCAAGCATAGGCAGTGATGCCTATGTGTGGTCGAGAACCTGAAGGCTAGGAGAACAGGAGAGGTTCCAAGCTGGACATTGTACTGGTAAGCCTGAGGGGTGAAAAGTTTCACCCTTTTCTAAGAAAATGGAAGACTTTTATTAAAAAAAAAAAAAACTGACCAGCAGAAGATAAAATCCACATTCTACCTGGGTCCAACAGATCTAAAGATCCAGCATGTCCTATAAGACCCACTTAGTCCCTGGTGATTACTCTGAAGACTGACCCCCGCCTTCCCTTTACATGTCTGCCTCCATGATGGTTCTACTTTAAACTAAAGCCATATAAAATGTTACTGACCACCCATGAGGGAGCGAAAATAAACATTTATTGGGAAATTATAGGTTTTTCTTTAGCACTTATTTACAGCAAGCTGTTTTTTTTCGGTCCCATGTGCAAGAAATGTCTTCTAGGCAGAAGGTTCAAAGAAATGAAACAGAAAAAAAAAAAAAAAACCCAGAAACTGAAAACAAACAAATCACATTCACGCAACATTTTCTTCATATAATCTGGTCTTCTACAGCCAACTGTGGCTTTTTATATGACTACAAAACTAAAGTTCAACTGCAAGGTTAACAAAATAAACTTTACTCGGCGACAAGCACGTCCCGTCCCTGGTCGGTTGAAATTCAGTACATTATTTTGGTCTACACCGATGGCGATACGGGTGATTATTAAAAGGTAGAAGTCTCATCACAGGCATATAACCCCATGGTGCCCTGCGGAAATCGGTTAAAGATATAAAACACCAGCCGCCTGTTTTTGTCCCACAGGCAGCAGTCGCCACGGACTCCCACTCTTCCGCCTGGGCCGTCAAAAATAAACTGAAAACGAACCATTGTCTGTAAAAGTGTGCCCGTTGAAAACATAAAACGTCCTTTGTTTTTGCGTCCGCCCTGTGCGTCTGTTGCGGCTTATTGTGTCTATGCACACCGATCACTTTTCTATAGATTTTTTTTATTTTTATTTTTTCAGTCCAGGAATAACTTCCTACAACCCATGCGCGAGCGGTTTGATCGTCGGATGTCGAATTTGGTGTCTCGGCACTTTTGGCAAACGTAAATCTCTGGAACGTTGGACTTGCGGATTTTGGCACAGGAGAGGTGGATCCAAGTATTGCACTCGTTACACTCGATCATTGGCCGACCGGCGAATGGCTTCATGCAAAAGCATGTGACGAGGTGCCAGGATTCGTCATCTGAAAAACAGAAAAATATATACATTGTAGACATGCATAACATCTTCTAATCGCTAAAATATACACCTATATACATACTGTATGTGTTGGTGGGCGTTTCCTCACCCCATTACATATAAATGGTGGATTATTCCTCACCCCATTAGACACAGATGATGTGCAACTCAGCATGATGGTGGACATTTCCTCACCTTCTACATAGAGGATGGTGGACTATTCCTCACCTCATTCTACGTAGAGGATGGTGGACTATTCCTCACCTCATTCTACGTAGAGGATGGTGGACTATTCCTCACCTCATTCTACGTAGAGGATGGTGGACTATTCCTCACCTCATTCTACGTAGAGGATGGTGGACTATTCCTCACCCCATCCTACATAGAGAATGGTGGACTATTCCTCACCCCATTCTACACAGAGGAGGGTGGATGTTTCCTCACCCCATTCTACACAGAGGAGGGTGGATGTTTCCTCACCTCATTCTACATAGAGGATGGTGGACTATTCCTCACCCCATTCTACATAGAGGAGGGTGGACTATTCCTCACCCCATTCTACATAGAGGAGGGTGGACTATTCCTCACCCCATTCTACATAGAGGAGGGTGGATGTTTCCTCACCCCATTCTACATAGAGGAGGGTGGATGTTTCCTCACCCCATTCTACATAGAGGAGGGTGGATGTTTCCTCACCCCATTCTACATAGAGGAGGGTGGATGTTTCCTCACCCCATTCTACATAGAGGAGGGTGGATGTTTCCTCACCCCATTCTACATAGACTGTGGATGTTTCCTCACCCCATTCTACATAGACGGTGGATGTTTCCTCACCCCATTCTACATAGACGGTGGATGTTTCTTCACCCTATTCTACGAGGACGGTGGATGTTTCCTCACCCCATTCTACATAGATGGTGTACGTTTCCTTACGCCATCATACATAGCTAATGGTTGACATTTCCTCACCCCATTATGCATAGATGAAAGACTATTCCTCACCCCATTATACATAGATGATGCTGGATGTTTCCTCAACTTCCTTATACATAAATGATGGTTGACATTTCCTCACCCCATTATACATAGATGATGGTGGAGGTTTCCTCACCCCATCATACATAGATGATGGTGGAGGTTTCCTCACCCCATCATACATAGATGATGGTGGAGGTTTCCTCACCCCATTCTACATAGAGGATGGTGGAGGTTTCCTCACCCCATTCTACATAGAGGATGGTGGAGGTTTCCTCACCCCATTCTACATAGAGGATGGTGGAGGTTTCCTCACCCCTTTATACATAGATGCTGGACATTTCCTTACCCCATTATACACAGATAATGGTTGATGTTGCCTCACCCCATTCTACATAGAGGACGGTGGATGTTTCATCACCTCATTAAACATAGATAATGGTGGACGTTTTCTCACCCCATTATACATAGATGGACGTTTCATCACCCCATTATACATAGATGATGGTGACTTCCTCACACCACTATACACAGATGGTGAAGCTTTCCTCACACCTTTCCTGAGACTCTTCCGGTGTGATGGGAATTCCCTTTCACCTGGATCTATTAACACAACTGGGCATGAAGGAAACAGAGATCTCAACGTATTCCTCCAATTAGACACAAATCTAAGGGACTTATGGTACGGCCTGATAACGTGCCGACAATAGTGGCGTGTTAACTGGGTAAAAGGAAAAAAAAAAAAAAAACTGAATACTGTTATCCGATTGGGAAAAGCAAATGGCTGAACATCCACCCTGTCTATGTAAAAGGCTTTCATTTTAATTAAAGTAATTTCCAGAGATGGCTGGCGAGGGGAGATGTCAGAGTAAAATGGGGGATTAGATGGCTTCCTGGGGACTTTATTTAATGTGAATGAGAGCACATTACTGTGGGCAATCATGAAACTACCATAAGGGTGAACTGAAGCAATGGTTAAGTTAAAAAACGACATATTTACATAAAAAGGTCCCTTAACTCAACACAATGAAAGAACTTTGAATGCTAGGCAGCATTTGCTTTTCAGCAAACATGTACATATCATGGCCAAAAGCTTGTGGACACCTGACCACCACATTTCTATAAGCTTGTTGGGCATACCATTCTAAAAGCATGGTCATTAACATGGAGTTGGTCCTCTTTGTAGCTACAACATCCTCCATTCTTATAGGGAGAACTTTAACAGGATTTTGGAGTGTGTCTGGAAAATGTTGCCCTTTAAAAGAGAAGACCTACCAACAATCAGTGTTCCAATTCATCCCACTGGTGTTCAGTAGGGTTGAGGTCAGGGCTCTGTGGAGGACACTCAAGTTCCTCCACACCAAACTGGTCAAACCATTTCTGTATGGAGCTGGCTTTGTGCACATGGACTCTATAGGGGTGTCCACAAGTTTAGCCATATAATGTACAATGCCAAGCAATTCACTTTTTGAAGCTTTATTTGTTGGTGGTACCAAGGATCATTTGACACAATTTAGCATCATATCTCATTTAGTAAACACCAACAACCTTTAGCTGCTTTATTATAAAAAGAATAAGTAGATTTGTTTTGTCCCCATCAACTGACCCAATAGATCCCACAGCCTCCTGTGTTTGTAAACATCCAACGTCACAAGTCCTCTCTCACTAGCCGTGCCTAGGCAGTAGTCTCTGATGGGGTCCATCTAAAGCCTCCTTCCAGCCAGGAGACACAAGGAGACAAGCCACATAGACTTTTATGGTGCCCATCTACCTCCATCACTCTTCCAGAAGATGCAGGGAGACGAGCCCCACAGACCTTTATGGCACCCAACTACGGCCATCTTCCAGCTGGAAGACACAAGGAGACAAGCCCCACAGACCTTTATGGTGCCCAACTACCTCCATCTACCAGCTGGAAGACACAAGCCCCACAGACCTTTATGGTGCCCAACTACCTCCATCTTCCAGCTGGAAGACACAAGCCCCACAGACCTTTATGGTGCCCAACTACCTCCATCCTCCAGCTGGAAGACACAAGGAGACAAGCCCCACAGACCTTTATGGTGCCCAACTACCTCCATCCTCCAGCTGGAAGACACAAGGAGACAAGCCCCGTACACTTTTATGGTGTCCATCTACATCCATCCCCCTTCCAGAAGGAAGACGCAGGGAGACGAGCACCACAGACCTTTATAAGGCCCATTAACCTCCATCTACCAGTCAGGAGAGCTTTGACTTATGGAGCTGGATGTCAACAAACACAGGAGGCTGCGGGAGTCCGATCGCAATAAGCATGCATCTGCAGAAGGGTAGGGTGGGATCTGTTAGGTCAAAGGGGGGTTGTGGTGTATGAGGTTCAAGACATAAATTGTTTATAAGCTTGTCGTGCTGAGGAAAATTTTCAGATTACATCCTATCAGACCAAATTGTTAGCAGCCTACACTCAGGAAAGGTTAACTATAATGCTCAGTAACTTTGAGACTTTACTGATCAGTAACATCTAGAGCAGGGGTCTTCAAACTGCAGCCCTCCAGGTGTTCAGGAACTACAATTCCCATCATGCCTAGTCATGTCTGTGAATGTCAGAGTATTACAATGCCTAATGGGATGTGTTGTTCTGCAACTGCTGGAGGGCCGTAGTTTGAGGATCCCTGATCTAGACCTTCTCTAGATTCTAGAGAAAAGTGGTTCAGTTGGCCAGGATGGCCATACGCATATCAGTTTTTTTTGGTTTTTTTCAGGTATTGGCTGCACCACACATGCAATCTCATCAAAAATGTAATATTTTCAAAAAAAGAACCCCTGAATCAAATTGTATCAAAATTAGTTACTGAACAAGCCCAATCACCCATAAAACAGGAGCCATTGCTCTAAGCTAACCTGTGCCATTTTTTCATTTGCAATAAATCAAAGGGGAGAGATGAACACAAGTCTTCCATGGTGTCACACATTGTACTGCATTGCCTGGGACCCCTTCTTTATTATAAAACACATGAATTGGCAGGATATTACATGTTCATTAGCCACTTGCTTTAAAACACTAGACTGCCATTACACCAGCGTCCTCCTTTAAAGCGCAGATGTCGCAGATAAAAACAAATAAAAACCATCAAAGTTAAGCAACCAAGCTTGCAGCAATTTCCTACAGGTTCACTTCTGCTTATTTTGAAGAGGAAAACGCAGTCTATTACGCTTCCTGCTGCCAGGAGAACATCCGTTCATACAATCAGACAGGAGGTTAAAACCGTCACAGCAACCAGTACTCCCTTAGCCGGTTAGGTACAACAACACAACAAACCCATCTTTTCCCTGGGTGCCCAAGATGGGAACAAAATGCAAGTCAGAAACATCGAGGCCATCTTGTTTGCTTGATTTCCCACTTCAGGGAGTGAACTGCAGCATGCAAAGAACCAAGGACACCGGCGAGGCCGGGCCCGAGCTGGCCAAGGACACCGGCGAGGTGAGGCCAGGCCCGAGCGGGCCAAGGACACCGCCCCTTCCTGGATGAAGCAGTGGGCCTTGGTCTGGGTAGATTTCCTGTGAACTTGTCCTGGAACAATAAAGTTTGGTGAAGGCTGGTGTTATGGGAGAGCAGCCAGTTCCTTTGCTCCATATTAATTTTTAATTAGGCAAAAAGGAGACTTCAAAACAACGGACAGGCAAAATGGAACCATTTGTGCAAATTGTTTTTTCTCACTATAATGTCAATTTGACAATAAAATCAATTTAAAGCAAATCTTTATTTTGATATTGTTCTCAGGAAGTGGTGAGATATATATATATATATATATATATATATATATATATATATAAGCAAATCTTTATTTTGATATTGTTCTCAGGAAGTGGTGAGATATATATATATATATATATATATATATATATATATATATATATATATATATATATATATATATATATATATATATATATATATATATATATATATATATATATATATATATATATATAACATCGGAGGAAGACTATTCCTGGAGATCCAGTTATTCTTCCATTGGGAGCCGCCATCTTGCCTCCGGCACATTATAGTGAAGGTGAGGCCAGGCGGTCAATCACAGCTCATATTTCAATGGATGCCTTGTCACCTCTTTCTCCATACGTCAGTGACCAGGGAGAGTATAGAGATGAGGGCTTAGCTACAAACTAGACCAGCCTCTCTCAACTAGAGTTCCTCCAAAGGTTGCTAGAGGTTCTCTGAGTAATAAGCAACTTCTGTCTCTCAGTTGGGCAACCACTGGCAGCAATTGTAAGGACGGAGGTTTTGACCACAAATGTAAGGCACATTCTCCCCAGTACACCATATGAGCAGAGGCTCGCTAAACCCCGAAAGTTAATTACTCCATGGTAAAGATTGAGCAAGGCTCGACTAGACCAAAAGGTCAAGCTCAGTAGAGTGTTATTTAGTATATTTAGGGGAAAGAAGCAGCTGAGTAAATTATGGCGCTAATCCTTTATATCAGTGTTTTCCAAACTCTGGCCCTTTGTGTGCCTTTAACTGGCCTGTGGGGCACTTCTCATCCCACTGATGCAAGACGCTATTCCTCCCACTGGACACCAACAATGGGGCACTATTCCTCCCACTGGACACCAACAATGGGGCACTATTCCTCCCGCTGACACCAACAATGGGGCACCATTCCTCCCGCTGACACCAACAATGGGGCACCATTCCTCCCGCTGACACCAACAATGGGGCACCATTCCTCCCGCTGGACACCAACAATGGGGCACCATTCCTCCCACTGGACACCAACAATGGGGCACCATTCCTCCCACTGGACACCAACAATGGGGCACCATTCCTCCCACTGGACACCAACAATGGGGCACCATTCCTCCCACTGGACACCAACAACGGGGCACCATTCCTCCCACTGGACACCAACAATGGGGCACCATTCCTCCCACTGGACACCAACAATGGGGCATAATTCCTTTTACTAACTTCAACCATGGGGGGGCACTATTTCACCCCCTAATGGCAAAGATGCAGTTTCTACTCCCACTGATGCCGGGACACTTTTTATTCTCAATGGCCACAGTCCAGTTCCCCTAAAGTCTGAAGGACAGCAAACCGGCTTTTTGTTTAGAAAGTTTAGACCCCCTGCTTTATATGATTGGTTAAAAAGAAAGCTTCCATTACACAATGTACAGACAAGAAAAGTTTAGAAGCCACAGAACATCATTTCTCCTTCATTATAATAAAAGAGGTTCAGAATACAGGGGACAATGGTATTTTTCACAACATGTGACTTCCTGGCTATCTAAACCAATTTTTTTTTTCTTCCAACTCTGGGTGGTCAGGGGTGTCAACTGGAGAGGGGGTGATCAGCGAATCAGTACTGTCCCTGGGTCACCATATAGAACTTCTGTTCTCAGCCTCATTGATTGGTGGTCATCCTCTCCCACAAGCCCATTATGAGGTTGTCACATTGTTAGAGAAGGACTTCCCAAGAGGGGAAAATCCAATGTGTGGCTCCATCATCTGGCTTTGTGCAGTTTGGCAAATCTGGGAGTTCTGGTGGAAAATATCTACTCACCCAGATCCAAGGGAAGCTAAAAAAGCAAAAACTGAGATTTGCCCAACCAGAAACCAAACAAGAAATGGGACATACCAGCCAAGCTGGACTTTGAGATACAACTTCTAGAAAGCTCTACTACTTCAAAAGAAACATTTACCTGAATCCACCATGATGTCCTCATCATTGCCTGTGCTGTCCTCATCCCGGAACACCACCTGCTTTCCCTGTCGTATGACTGTTCGTTTCCCCAGGTTCACCTCTGTGTACTCAGTCTTTATCTCATCCATGTCGTCAGAGACCATGGTCATGGATGCACTGTCCATACTGTTATTACAGCTCTCCAGCATCGGCTCCTCCATCTCGTGCGGTGGGGACATCTTGAGGTGCGGTGGGGACATCTTGAGGTCCAGTGGGTGGTCTGGGATTGGAGGTGGCATGAGCTCTCCTGGATAGGGGTTCTCCGGCTCCAGTTTTATGACGGTTTTCAGGTACTCCTCCTCCTTCACCATTTGCTGTTCTCTCTTCTTCAGCTTTTTCTTTTTCTTGATTTTGTCAAGCTTTTTCCGTTCCAGGAGGAAACTGTTGAACTTAGAGCGTTTCATCATGGAAGGATAGGAGCGTTCATGTTTCAGCTCTCCAAAATTTCTTCGTTTTTTGATTGGGAGAGCCTCTGTGCTCGGGATGTCATGGAACCTGGAGTCCCAGCTGTCGCTGTCCACGGTACTTCCTGTGCTGTTTGGAGGGCTGGACCCGGCTCGGAGTGGAGTCTCCTGGAGAAAAATCAACATAAAAAGGTTCATAAATCACCCCAAAAAAGGTAAGGTACGTGGATCTCTAGCCAAATCTTTTTTGGTTGGTTTATTTAGCTGGGGGGAGGGAGATGGGGTTATAAGCTTTGTCAAGTTTTTATTAGAGTCTTCACACCCGCTGGAGATTCACCTTACTTATACTAGTAACCATTGCAAGGCTTAAATACTTATTTAGGTCTAGGAGCCGTAAAACCCAGTAACACTTACCTGATCCTCTGCTCCCCTCACCTCCCCTACGGTCCCTGTGGTGGACCGTTCTCAGGTGTCTTCAAATCCATTGCTTTGAGCTCTGCATTGGATTACATGACGCTGGAGGACCCGCAACCAAAGGAGCATAGAAGAGGGAAGAGGCTGCAGGGAGCCAGTGGAAGCAGAGGATCGGGTAACTAAAGAGCTTTTCCTGCCCCTAGATTTAAACAAGCATTTAACCCTTGGAGTCCGGGGACAGCCCCACTGCAAGGAACAATTCTTTTCCTTTCCCTGGGGTTTAGCTGTAAAAACTAATATTGGATATATAAGGGTCACATGGCCATCTTTCATCCAGAAATGATTGAAAAGAGATTATTCCATTTCATTGCACCTTCAGCTATCATTTTGTAAATCTAGAACTATAGATTTTTTTCTTCAACATCTAACATCAGATAGATCAAGCTGACATCTTACACAAATACAACATATGGCAGCCATTCTCAACCAGGGTTCCATGGAGCCCTAGAGTTCCTCCAGAGGTTTCTAGGAGTTCCTTGAGCAATTTCTGCCTCTTAGGATAGGTAACCACTGACACCAATTTTTTTTCTTAGCTATCTGTAAGGGGGTAATTCTTCCCAATGACCTCAAATGTAAGGAGCATTCTTCCCACTGACCATCACACTAATGTACCACGAGCTTTGAATACTGCAATAATCAGAAGGGGTTCCCTGAGACCGTAAAGTTATTTCAAGGGTTCCTCCATGTTAAAGGTTGAGAAAGGCTGCTATATGGACACAATACCATCTACATGATTGAGTTCGGGTGCTTCCAGTGAAGGATATGAATGCTAGAGCACACAAAAAGGAGTTGTTTACTAAAATTGGAGAGAGGAAAATCTGGTGCAGCTGTGCATGGTAACCAATCAGCTTATTCAATTAAGCTTTGAGAAAAAAAAATGGAAGCCGATTGGTTTCTATGCATTGGTGCACCAGATTTTGCACCCTCTAGTTTTAGTAAATCAACCCCAAAAACATTTTAGTGGTTGCCAACCTAGGAGTTATAGGTCTCAAATGCAGCCCTTGACATCAGCAAAAGGCTGCATATACTGTTTAATATATACAATGCTAAGAAGTACTGTGAGAGACCGCAGAAATAAGAGGAAAGGATGGTCAGAGAGTGTGAATGTGTAATAGGTTTGGTTGGAGACTAGAAACCTAAGACAGTGAGATTGGAGGAAGTCAAATGAAGCAAGAGATCACTGCTATCTCCGCTTTACAGATCAATGCTCTCCCTCCCATTATAGGACTGCTGGAGTCTGAGGGTCACACAAGTATCAAAAGGACTGCATATGACCCTCAAGCTGCAGGTTTTGTATAATTATGCTCATCCAAGTTTGTGCTAAACGTTTGGTGAAGATCCTTTTTTGATCCACCATGACTGTGCTCCTGTGTACAAAGCCAGCTCTATAAAGTCATGGTTTTAGTTGTTTGGTCTGGAGGAACTTGAGAACAGCCCTGACCTCAACCTTTCAGCTGGCTGGGGACGAAACATATTAGAGAGAGGATCCTGGACGGAATGTCTTTGGTTTTGCTAAACAAGGTTGGTTTTACCCCCCCCCGAAAGTGGTGTGCAGCTCCAGCTCAACTCTACCGAACACCTATGGAATGAATCTGAGCACCCATTAAGGAGCCAGGTCTTCTCATCAAAACAGCAGCAACTGACCTAAAAAAATTGTCTTTTGGCTGAATGGGCACAAATTCCAACAGACCTCCTCCGAAGTATTGTGGAAAGCCTTTGGTGTGGGGGATCATGGAACAACTGCACAGAGCCCTGGCCTTAACCCTACTGAACAGCTTTGGAATGCCCATTAAGCAGCCACGTCTTCTCATCCATCAGTACCTGACCTCACAAATGGCCACAGACACTCCAAAAGTCTTCCCGGTAGGGTGAAGGATGTTATAGACACAAAGGAAGGATAGGGGACTTCATATTAACGGCAGTGGTTTTGTAATGGGATGTCCAACAAACTGGTATGTGTGTGATGGTTAATGTTTATGTAAAACGTTTTAAAATGATAGAATTCCCTTTAAACCTTAATCTGTCATAATTAAAGCCCAAATATTTTGGCGCGTTGATTTCTAAGACACTTTGTCCAGAAATATTTTTTTCTGAAGTTCTCCTTCTGGATAATGAAACAAACATTTCCCGGTGTCAGGCTGCTAATAAATATAGGCAAGATTTCCCTGGTGGGATCATTCCCCATGTTGAAGGATTGCATTCAGCTCCACCGTCTGCCAGAAGGGTTCAACCACACAAGTCTATTCTCCCCCTCACAAGCCGTGTGGTTGTTAATTTATGTAGAAACACAAGAGGGCCCCCCCGTTCATCGTCGCACTCCTTCACACCTCATAGGAGGTTTCACAGTCCTCTAATAAGAAGCAAAGCAGCCATGAGAATGGAAAGCCATCTGATGACTGTCATAGGGTGCAGGCATAGTCTATGATTGCTGGAGTATCTTAAAATGGATCATAAAGAAAAAAAAAAAAAAAAAAAGACTGTTGGACCAAAAGAGCCCAATACCAGCATGAAGGACTGAGAAGACAAATTACCCTTTACACAATCTTCACATTAATTTAGATTAAGAAGGTCCATGGTCACCCCCAACTGAAAGTGATGGAAAATCTAAAACACTGTATTGTCACCAGAACAGAAATAGAGGTGAAATCTAACAATAGGGAAGCTTGTTCTGACGACAACTAAGACCCCAGTGCCCAACCTGCGGCCCTTTGGCATTTTTTGTTTGACCCTCTGAGTCCTTGTAGACACTAATCAGTGTTTCCCTATTGCTCTGTTAGATCAGTGATTTCTAACAGTCTCATGTGATATGTCCGCAGCCTCTGACCATCTCCTGTAGCACGCCCGCAGCCTCTGACCATCTCCTGTAGCACGCCCGCAGCCTCTGACCATCTCCTGTAGCACGCCCGCAGCCTCTGACCATCTCCTGTAGCACGCCCGCAGCCTCTGACCATCTCCTGTAGCACGCCCGCAGCCTCTGACCATCTCCTGTAGCACGCCCGCAGCCTCTGACCATCTCCTGTAGCACGTCCGCAGCCTCTGACCATCTCCTGTAGCACGTCCGCAGCCTCTGACCATCTCCTGTAGCACGTCCGCAGCCTCTGACCATCTCCTGTAGCACGTCCGCAGCCTCTGACCATCTCCTGTAGCACGTCCGCAGCCTCTGACCATCTCCTGTAGCACGTCCGCAGCCTCTGACCATCTCCTGTAGCACGTCCGCAGCCTCTGACCATCTCCTGTAGCACGTCCGCAGCCTCTGACCATCTCCTGTAGCACGTCCGCAGCCTCTGACCATCTCCTGTAGCACGTCCGCAGCCTCTGACCATCTCCTGTAGCACGTCCGCAGCCTCTGACCATCTCCCGTAGCACGTCCGCAGCCTCTGACCATCTCCCGTAGCACGTCCGCAGCCTCTGACCCTCTCCTGTATCACGTCCGCAGCCTCTGAATTATATGCGCGGCTCATTGGCGATGTTGAGGGCCACACTTGAGGTCCCCCATATCAAGAAAGTTAACCACCACTGATCCAAGAAGATTTATCTTACTTTGGCGAATCCTCCCTCGTTTGTACAGGACAGGCAGTGAATGGAAATTGGAAATCTCCAATGGGACACATAGCAAAAATTTTTTTTTTTTTTTAAAAGGATGGGCTTTAACTAGTCTATACTCTACCCGAAACAACTAAAATAGGGCTATTTAAACATACCTGGGTATAAATTGATGGATTATTTGGGAAGACCCTCAAACTACATACAGTGGGTGTTGGTAAATCTAATGGGGGGTCCTCTTGGCCTCCTAATCTGCTCCCTCTCAATGCCCCCTCTGCCAAGTAGCAGATGCCTGTATGGTGGACCTCAGAAAATACAGCCTATATACTACCTCCAAACCAGTGCTTTTACCGTAGCTGGAGACACACCAAGGCGGTCTTCGTGGCTTGTATATGGAATGAACATTTACAAGTACACTAAGAATTTTCTAAATGAGAACTTCCTCCCTCATACCAGAGAAACTTCAGATTAAAGGGCTTACATAGTTTTACAGATCAGACAAGGGTGGAGAAAGAGGAAACAGATTTGTCATTTGACATAATTCATGTTAACCCACTAAAGCACATTACAGGGACAATTCCTCTACTGAGCATGCGGCCTCAGGACCGAGGGCGCTCCAAAACACCAGCAAGCAGATCTTCGCTAAGGCCATTCTTCTGGAAAAGATACAGAAGGCTTTCTGAAGGAAAGCGTTCTTGCTGTTCATAGCAGCCAATCATCTCACAGCTTTCAATCCCTACAGCAGGTTTAAAAATGAGAGGGGGATCAGATTGGATACTATAGACCACACAAGAGGCCCACATAACCATTGCATGAGATTTCTCTCTCTTGCAGCTGTTGGACATCTACATGTTAGGTAGGGCCTGTACTGATAGGCTTTGGTGCGTTGTCAATGGCCCAAGTCAAAACTCAATGACAGCTACATGCGACCTGCATGGACAATCAGCTATGAGTAAGCGCTCAAACTAGAGCGCGAAACGCGTCAGCTGTGTCTGTACCACCCGCCTGATTGTCCTGTTTTTTATGATCCAAGTTTTACAATAAAGAAGATGTTTTCAACTTTATCCGGTGTGCGGCATCCAGATTTTCCTGTTTCAAACCATGGGTGTGTATATGTAAAGACATCAGTCAATGCAGCTCCTTGGGCCATGCCCCCCCGGCATGTTTCGCCCTGCCCACAAGGACTTAATCATATGTGTCTATTGCAAACCCTTGCAACTACTAAGTCAACACTGAATTGTATGGAAATCTTCGTGTGCGGAGTCATACGAGATCTGATCCATTCATGATAGTGATAGGATGAGCAGGATTTGACTGAAGGCATGCCAACATGGCCACCTGATCTATGGCGGCCTTCAAGCCTCTTGTGATTTAGGATTTTGGTTTCATTTTGGCTTGCAGCGCCTATGTAGGTCAATGGGTTATGCTGGCTGTTCTAATCCCACTGTAAACCTTCCTAAAATATTATACCTTATATACACGATAGAGAGACAGAGATAGATATAGAGAGACAGAGATAGATATAGAGAGACAGAGATAGATATAGAGAGACAGAGATAGATATAGAGAGACAGAGATAGATATAGAGAGACAGAGATAGATATAGAGAGAGACAGAGATAGATATAGAGAGAGACATAGATAGATATAGAGAGAGACATAGATAGATATAGAGAGAGACATAGATAGATATAGAGAGACAGAGATAGATATAGAGAGACAGAGATAGATATAGAGAGACAGAGATAGATATACAGAGACAGAGATAGATATACAGAGACAGATATAGAGAGACAGAGAAACATAGATACAGAGAGACAGATAGATACAGAGAGACAGATAGATACAGAGAGACAGATAGATACAGAGAGACAGATAGATACAGAGAGACAGATAGATACAGAGAGACAGATAGATACAGAGAGACAGATAGATACAGAGAGACAGATAGATACAGAGAGACAGATAGATACAGAGAGACAGATAGATACAGAGAGACAGATAGATACAGAGAGACAGATAGATACAGAGAGACAGATAGATACAGAGAGACAGATAGATACAGAGAGACAGATAGATACAGAGAGACAGATAGATACAGAGAGACAGATAGAGACAGAGAGACAGATAGAGACAGAGAGACAGATAGAGACAGAGAGACAGATAGAGAGATAGATATAGATAGAGACATAGATAGAGAGAGAGACATAGATAGAGAGACATAGATAGAGAGACATAGATAGAGAGACAGATATTATATATATATATATAGTAGAGAGAGAGAGAGAGAGAGAGAGAGAGAGAGAGAGAGAGAGAGAGAGAGAGAGAGAGAGAGAGAGAGAGAGAGAGAGAGAGAGAGAGAGAGAGAGAGAGAGAGAGAGAGAGAGAGAGACTCACAGGCACTGAGGTGAAACGCACGGTGAAGATTTTATTTTAGAAGTTGACAAGGCTCAAGCCTGAGGACAAAAAACAAGTGAAGAAACACAACACATATACCTTACAACCCCCCCCCCCCCCCCATTTTTACCATCCATGTGATGACATCAACAAGTGCAAATTAAAGTTAAAGTTCCAGCCATTTGCACTCGTTGATGGCATCACATATGGATGGTAAAGATAGGAGGGGTTGAAGGAGATACATGTTGTGTTGCTTTACTTGTTTGTTGTCCCCAGGAAGACGAGAGGTTGAAACCAAACCTTCACCTCTCAAGACCCGTGAGTGCCGCCCTTTTGGACTTTATGTACTACATACAGGCTTTGCTGAGCACCTCAAACTCATTTCTTTCCTCGGATGTGTGTGCAGTGGCATCCGCTGTATTATACAGCGATAGATATCTCTATCTCTCTATATATAAAATCTAGCCTCTGGGCCCTACATGTTTACAGCTTTGTGTCATATGATGCTGCTTGATCACCCATCCCCCATCCCTGATATGTGAAGAGCCATAGATAATCAAATCAGCAGCGAAGTAATTGCATCAATGCTACACAGCCACGTCACCGCAGAAGAATGTCAATGGTGACTATATTACAACTCTATTGTATTAGATAAGAGACGGCTCAACTTCCTGGTACATCACACAAGTGTGTTTAGAGTGAACCTGTGACCCCCACACTACATTGACAGGTGCCGCTCAATGCTGCTCCGCCCCCCCCACCCCCGATCCTCTTAAGTAGCAATCGATTGGAGTGCAGAGCTCCTCCCAAATGTCCTGGAAGTCGCACATCTCTGTAAAACCCCGTAAGGTGGTGTATGACAGCCATAGCCTGGGCTCCAACCAGGCCACGCCCCCCAACGCCTCTTACTCAGCCCACACAGTTTAGTCATGACAACTTTGTGGGCGGAGTGAAACGCTTTGGGGGCGTTGCCTGATTGGAGCCCAGGCTCAGGCTATAATACACTTTCCTATGGGGGTTTTGCAGAGATGTGCGACCTCCAGGATTTTTTTTTCCCCCCTTTAATGTGAACCGGTCATACTAAAACAAAATGTTTGATTAGAACTTGGGGGTGACAGCGGGAAAACAAAAGAGGCATGAATGTATCTTCGAACCTTCTAAGGTGCGGCCTGCTGCGATTCGGAATCAAGGTGCAGCCTGCAAAGCAGTCCTCAGTTCTAAATTAATGTCAGAGGTTTGGGAACCCAATCTGCCAATCCCACAATGGGGGCCTGTACTGCAGGACCACAAAAGGGAATAGAACTCCCATATTTAAAGAGACTGTCGCTGGGGGGCCCCCAGTGTTGCAGGTATGAGGTGTCGGCATCAAGAGTTTCCAGCATTTACCTGCAGCAGCCTCCTAAACCTTTTATCATGGCCAAACCTTCAGTTTTTACCTATTCTCAGGAGGCTCCGGTCCGGTCATGTAATCTCTACAGTGGAAGAGAAGAGAGTTCTGACAACGGCTGGTAATGCCTGAGCGGAAATGTGTCACCCATAGGCCTACTATGAGGTATCCACTGTCGGCTGTCCCTCCTCTCCCCTGAAGCTGCTAATCACATGAGCGGGACCGTAGCGCCCTGAGAATAGGTATAAGTATCCTACTTAGAATAGAGGTTGGTTAGAAGGGGGGCGAAGCAGATCTAAGATTAGATAGTTCTAGCTTGGAATTCCACTTTAGCGGCACGCTCATACACATCCCAGTAGAGTCAGAGCTTTGGCTATCGCTATATATCCAGCGGTTGCGTAGTGTGCCGTATGGTCCATATCCTACTTGCTTCAAAGAGAACCTGTTACTGTATTTTAAGTAGAACATGGATTGATCCATTAAAAATGTTAGTTCACCTTTACAGAAAACAAAAGGGTGCAGTACCCCCCCAGGTCCTTGGTCCCCGCGGTACCTACCTCTGGCGATCCTAGCTCCCGCAGCCAGCGCGGTGGTCCAGGGATCTGAAATCCCAACATTTCTTCCTGCTGCACTTCAGGAAAAACGGATCAGAGCGATTCCGATTGGTCAGCGCCATCACAGGGAATTGCTTTGGTCCATCTTGGAAGCACAGAGGAGACAGATAGGAGAGGGGATTTCGAATCCCCAAGACCGCTGGACTGGCTGCGGGAGACCTGCGACAACTCGGGATCACTGGAGGCAAGTAAAAAAACAGGAAATGGGGCGAGAGGAGTGGCTGTATGGTGTCACATTTTTTTTCCCCGCAGAGGTAAACTAACCCTTTAAATGTTCTCCATGACACCCATCTACCGGCACGACTTCTAGAGCTCAGAGTTTCGGCAAAGCTCCTTTTGCAGCAGCTGAATTCAAATATCTTCATAATACACATCAGGGGGTACTTTCTCCTACACATAAAACATATTCTGCCCCCCCTCCCCTCTTGGGAGAACGCTGACAGTGTAATAATGTTGTGTACTAATATCAGCAATAAAGCTTGATGAACCCAGCCCCGAGCGGCCATCTTTGGGAAGCACCGCAGACACTCACACACCCGTAGCTTACCTCTTCGGGGTACGGTATGTAGCCGGCATAGGCCAAGACAAACGTGCAGAACTTATTGAAATCCTCCACAGTCCTCCTCCGCTGGTAGTTCGGCGTCCCGTCCTGAAGAGGAAACAAAAGTCACACGGTGAGTCCCAGTTCTATGGATGACCCCACATAACAAATTCATACTCTGCTGACACCACACAAATGGGGGGGGGGGGATTTACTAAAACTGGAGAGTGCAAAATCTGGTGCAGCTGTGCATGGCAGCCAATCAGCTTCCAAGTTTTATTGTCAAAGCTTAATGGAACCAGGCCGAAGCCGATTGGCTCCCATGCCGAGCTGCACAAGATTTTGCACTCCAGTTTTAAAAATCAT